>JAQGAB010000380.1:0-28847 GCA_034696565.1 Isotomurus graminis | reverse complement strand
CTCCAAGTGTCTCACTGTTGGGATGTTTTTTGTAGGCATACTGAGCTTTTCCGTGACATTTCGAGCACAAAACTCCATTTTTGTTGTAGTTTGTTGCACTGGAGCCCATCAGCGCAAAAAACGCTTTCCAAGTAGACGGGGTCTTGATCATCCGCTTCCGTACATTGGTGTTGATGAGAACTGTACAAAGGCAGCATTTCACATCTGGCGATCTCTTGCCTTTCTTCGTCTCACGTCGTCCTTCACCGCTACTGGTATTTTCTTTGTCCATCTCGTTCGATGGGAGACTCGTTCGATGGGAGACTCGTTCGATGGGAGACTCGTTCGATGGGAGACTCGTTCAATGGGAGACTCGTTCGATGGGAGACTCGTTCGATGGGAGACTCGTTCGATGGGAGACTCGTTCGATGGAAGACTCGTTCGATGGGAGACTCGTTCGATGGCAGACTCGTTCGATGGCAGACTCGTTCGATGGCAGACTCGTTCGATGGAAAACTCGTTCGATGGGAGGACCCGCAATAAATGAAGGCAATGCAGGAGAATTCGCCGGAGAACTTCGCTGGGCAAGTGAAGAAAAACGTCTGAGGAGAATCGCGATTCTCAGTCGACGCACATGATAACAACATGAAGTTATCATAGTGACAATTATTTTTTTAGGATTTTTAGTAGCCTTTCAGCTTAAAAAACCACCTCCGGTTTTTCTGAATTTTCGGTGTGGCCGAAGTGTTAGGACATCAAAAGGTTTTCATATTAAGAAACCTCAAAAGATTTCCTCTCGAACAAACTTAAATTTAGTGTGTCCCAACGCTTCGGCCATGGTGAATTTTCCACCAGAAGATTTAGGCCGTATGAATTTCTAAATATATTGACACCTTTGAATAATTCATGATTATTTACAGCATTGTTGTTTATTAAGTTTCAAATAGTATTCTGTTCACAGACGCCATTTAGACTTCAATCTAAACGTATACGGCTTTCTCCACAATATAAAATGCTATTCAGTCTAGTTATAATCCTCAGGACTTGATGTTACTACCACTTATGGTATAAGTGCTTGTTTAGACACCTCAAGTAGTCTGGGATAGTATAATCAGGTTAAGGAACTTAATCAAAAAATAAACGAAATGAACGTGGGTTGATATCTGCCAGTTTTACACTATGACATTCATCTTCTCTTGAATGAGAAATGAGAATGAACATCACGTAGTGATGTGGGGAAAGTCAACAAATGAGGCAGATTGAGACTACCGGTGAATCATCTCCGCAAACTGAGTCAATTAATGAATGTCAATATCACCGCTCTGAAGTTCAACTGAAAGGATAAACATATTTGTTATACTGGGGAATGTTTACATGTTTATTGGCAATGCAGTATGTTGTGAAATGGCAAATAAAGTATGTTACCCTTTCTTTTAGTTTCCACAGATTACAAACCTCTTAATTATATGGCGTATCTGATTCTATAGTATTTATCATAACATATGACTGCTGTGGTTATCTTGTGAATCACTTAACTATTTACCTGCTTGGTTAGTTGTTCCTGATCACAGTTTGCTGTCGAACTCGTAGAAAAAAAGATGTGTTGGACGAACAGTTGTCCGTCTTTCCATTGATTGTTTGATTAGTTGAAAGCAAGAATTGTGTCTGAGTTGGAGGTATGAATTGAAAGAAAAAATGGTAAATCACTACTGGTAGCTTGTTTTTTTATTTTATTGTCTCCTTGAACAGGTACTTTATGGACGAATGGGAATAAGTAGTGCAGTGGAGGTAGCTGGAATTTCCAAGTTTCTTTACATTCTTGTAAAACTTAGCCTTTCTAATTGTATCTTATCTACAGAGTACACAAGTGCTCCACTTCACTAACACACATTCACAAGTCACGTATCAAAGCATGACAAGGAATTTGGTCCAGCAGACAAGTGAACATGTTTTAAAGGATGCCTATGCCTATATGTGCATGCATTTTGAACAATGCGTACAAATGTTTACTAGACTTATCATAAATTGTGTCAGAGACAATCAGGAGATAATTTTGACCAGGAATCAACACTTGAAATAGAACAACTAAAAGGTTGCTGCTCATACAGTCAGTTAGTGTTGCCTTAACAGTCTCTGGAACACAAACTAAATCACAACTTCAAAATGCGCCAATTCACTTTTGTGACCTTCCTTGCTGTTGGTTTGGTCTCTCGTAAGTTTCACATTCACTGTGTATTTAAATTAACCCATAAACTGATTGATAAATGTGTTTCAGAAACCACCGGAGTTTACTGGGATGATCTGAGAGGTATGGAAAACATGTTAAGTAATAATTAGAATGCTGGGCTAACATTGGATTGGTGTGTAAAGTTACGTGGGGACCTGGAGCACCGACAGACACTTCGTTTGTGCAAATGCCAAGAACCGCTTTGGACGCTGAGGCCGCAGGATGGGAACGTTACAGCAGCGACTGTGAGAACAACGGAATGTACTCTGGATTTCGGTACACACGACCTAATGAAACTGCTCTTAACTTGATCTTCGATAAGAATGGAATCATCGCAGGAATGCAGGCTCTGGTTTGTGAATACACTTAAATTTGAAAGATTGAGTGATAAGCAATAAGCGAATGTGTGTGTTGTTAGATGCCTCAAAATGAGACGATGAAGTCGTACAGATTCGATTTGACTCCGATGTTTATGAATGAGACAATCAAGGGAATTGACTTTGTGGTTCTTACAGCTTACTTCGTTCCGCAAGGTAATTTATAATAAAAGATATGTGGTAATTGCTAGGCTATGAGCCAGTTTAAAGGGCGTGGCTTACTATGAACTATTTTAACAGATTCGATCTGCTCAACTGGAAGGACGGTGTTTGACTTGATTGAGGAAGGAACTGGAACAGGTCTGTGGTTCCAAAACGGAGAGGATCCGAGTACCCATCTGGACATTCCTATGGAAAGAGTTGAAGCGACGAATCAAGGATGGACCAACTGCCAATGCTTCCCTTTCATGGGACTCCACAATTTCTTTGAGGTCTCTAAAACATTCCATAGTTATCTTTTGAGCAGCGCTAACGTTGTTGGAATATTGGGTTAGGTTGATACTTGGCAAGCTACCAATTGCGACAGAGTTCGACCTGCCCATTTAATCTACAGCTTGGATGGAGAGTTGCAAGGGTTCGTGTTCCAGAATCACGGCCGAGGGTCATCTCCAGTGTTCGAAAATCCTTCCAATCCTGCCCTTGTCGTAAGTTTTAAATATTACACACGTAAGAGGATGGATTGGGGTATAACATATTGTGATTGATTGTGTGACAGGCGATTATTGGAGAATCCCAAATCCCTCAGTGCACTTTGGACGTCAACGAGCAGTTTGGAATTTCCCCTATTCACGTTTACTTTATTGGCAAACCATGGGAAGTCAGTTGCCCTTGAAACTCGCATTAAGTACAATTTAATGAATAAATCGTGCACTCAAAACAATATCTGTTTTAATCAATGCTGACAAAGACCTGAGTCGTTACCAGAACATAATTATCTGGAAATTCCCAAGGAGGTACTTCAGCCTTGTGCTCTGTATCAATGAGGTGTCACTCCAACTCTGGGTTCTTTGTGTTCATATAAACAATTAGGCACGATGGAATTTAATCTGCTCTGGAATCTCTTACTTATAAGTAGGTCGTCAATTCCAATTGTTTGCCTTTTTATTTTAATCAGTGAACATACCCCTCACACTACCAAACAATGATCATCTGTAACTGTCCAGTGATTAAGGCACAGATTTAACAGCATATTAAGGAGTTCATTGATATCTTGAACTTGAAAACAATGCATTTGCCTTTTTACACCAATCCACTCGGCTCAAAAAATCTCCTTATTAAAGTAATTTCCCACCTAAACCTTCACACAGATCACTAGTCTTTGACACAACTAAAAATCATTAAATTAAAATAAGAAACCTATCATCGATAGAATGCATTGGACACGAGGGACTCTGGAAGATACCTCAAGGACCTCAACAAACTCCCTCACTAACATCACTTAAATCAAAATATTTCAAATTGTTGCTCCCTAATCTATTGAACAACTGATTGTTTAAGTTGATCATTATTTTTGGACGTACGTACTTTGGGAATTCCAAAGTTTTAAAACTTTATTACAAAGTCAGTTTACGTTCAAATATTTCTTTTTAGCTTTGGGCGAGAAATCAAAGTACTCACCAGTGGTTTATTTTTCGCACATTTTAGTTGAGTCCTTAATCCACTCAAAGGACAGGTGAATACGAACTTAAATATGTTATCTTTAACAAACAAATAAAAATTATATTAAACTTGGAATTTCCAACAAGCTTAACACATGACGGGTTAACCTTGGAATTCCCATCGACGAAGATCCAAAAATAACTGGATTCTATCACAATCTAACAGATGATGACTGAAACAATTCGTCGTATCAACAAAATGGACTTGTTTTGAAGAGTTGATTGATCTTCAAGTTGTCATTGTTTAAATTAATCTCAACTCACTTTGCTAATTGTCAATCCTGTGACTAAAATAATCTCTCCACGTGAACGGGAATTTGTGTACGACTCAAATACAACTGCTCGACTATAAAATAACACTTACTACACGTATTGTCATTACACAACCTTTGTTTCAATTAGAAGGAGTCAACAGTTTCACTTCACATCTCAAAATGTATTTTAAAACTGTACTACTAGCCTTATCATTCCTTGGGGCATGTGAAGCCTTGTGTCCTACACCAGAAGAAATCCTTCCCTGCCAATGTGACGAAGAGTTCATGGATATATCCTGCAGCGATCAAACCCCAGATTCATCTCCGTGGGACATCAAAGCAACATTTGACAAGATAAGCACCCTCATACCACCCGACACCTCCTTTAATGCTATCAGCATCACTCACACAAATCTAAAGGAAATCCCTGCAGGAGCAATGCACGCAATTAAAGCTAAAAGAATAGTAATTGTTCAAAATGAAGCCTTGGAATATATTCACCCTGACGCTTTCAACGCAACCTTAGAAACCACTGCCACTTTAACAATCACTTACAACCCTCGACTGACAAACGAAGAATCTCCAGATAACTTCTTCAACGTCATTAGACAGTTTGGTCACCTGGAAAACCTTTACATGAGGCAGAATAAGATCACTTCCATTCCAAGCGGTGCTTTTGGATCTCTTCCCTACTTAACAGTCTTAAGCATCGGAGATAGTCTAACCAGTCTCAAGAGTATTGGAAGCAAAGCGTTCGCTCAACTTCCTAAATTAAACAGCTTAGGACTTCACGGCCTAGAAATATCATTGGAAGCAATAGCAGAAGACGCCTTTGAAGGGATTAGCAACGATGTCGATGTGAATTTGCAGTTCAACTCTTTCTCCAGCTTTCCTTCTACAATCTTCAAGACGTTGCTGGACGGGGCAAGAAAGGTTCGGGTTGGGGGAAATGCATGCGGTTGGTTTTGTCTGGAGAATCATATGGACTGCGATGAGGTGTCTCAATGGATTTGTGAAGATGTGCAAAAGTATCAACCAATTCTGGTTGGATTCACGTGCAAAATCCCAATCTTGTTTCCATCAATCTTTGACTACTGCGGGTGGCAAAATTCAACAATAGCGCAAGGAAGTTAATTTAGGGATAATTTGTGGATTAATTACAAAAACAGATTTAGTATTGCTTGTTGGTTAGTAACAATTTATTGCTACAGATTAATTGTCTTGTACATTTCTGACTTCATTACTAATATACACTTGAACTCTATGAATCCCTGAAGACTTGAGATAAAGTTTGTATAATTAGATATCAGCGTGTAAGATCTAAAATGATTTGTGTATCAAATTTGCAGAACTTTGTACTGTAACTTGTAACTGAACTTTGCAGATAGAACTTGTAACTGAACTTTGCAGATAGAAGATTGTGTCCATGTGATAAATTGATGGTTTTAATACAACTTAATTTAGCATTATAATATTCCAGGTGATAACTGTTCAGTCGCTTATTCAATGGTTGATTAATGTGTGAAGATCAGGGCAACTTCATTTACGAAACACATGCGCCAATCTTCATGGTTTCGGTACAAATTGGATTTGTTAAGATTAAAGATTTAAGCGATAAAGTTGATCACACCGAATTGTATAAGACTACGCACTGCCAATCTTCTGCGGTACAACCATCCGCTCGCACTGATTACTTTTGAACTACTTTTGAGTCCTCTGAAAGGTCACTAAGTCTTGACCTTTGGCCCTGAAATGCAGAAAGTAGAAGTGAATAATGAGAAATTAGAGTCTCATGGTTATCTATGAGAAACTAAGCCTTCTGCGTCATAAACTACCGAAATCTTGGCTTTCCATTCCCCATGAACGACATCAGATTCCTCCGCTCATCTTATTTAGCATTAAACGGTATTGTAAGCTCATTTCACTCACGAAACTTACCTCCAGCGCTCATGAGTCTTTTCAGCAGTGTCTCATTTGAGCAGAGGATTCCAGTGAAGTCCAATTGGAAGTTCTTAAGTCACTTTACCCTCCGCGATTCTTGTTGATTGAGTCATCATCATCTACCAACACACAGAAGATAACAAGACAGATGTTTGGGAAAGAATAAAACTTCTTCTCGTTGTAGCTCAAAATAATGTCAAATTTTTGCACGGACAACGAACAGGAGCCCCACGAGGGAAATTGGGAGATACACGTTGGGAGTTGTGCCTCCCCTGGAGTGTGAAACACTTTGTACTACTCACAACGATGTAACCCACTCAAAACTAACCGCACTTTCTTTGATCCAAATGACGTACTTCCCTATTCCATCCACCCAGTCTGGATAAACTCCCACTCCCTCAGTTTCCATAGTCCAACTCTGCAAATAGTTTCTTCAAAGTGACTCAAAATTTATTTGGATTGGAACAACCTGCGAAGCATATGGAGTCTTGAAGAACCGTTGCAGTTGGAATGTTCCGCTGATGGTCACGAGTCCTTTATGAATCGTTTCATCCACGCGGTTCGGATAGGCGTGGCCATTGCCGAGTACAACAAGGACTTTGACAACTGAACTCTCTAAAGAAAGGCAGCCAAACCCCCTGAATTTAAAATGGGAGGAGTGACCGTAACTGCACTGCTAGGAACACTCGACTGCACTGCATGTCGAGGTCTCCAAGTAAAACCCACCTGACGTCTCATCCTTCCCACAGGCATTGAATGATGAAATGCCCATAGGAAGGATGAGATGTCAATTTGAATCCTTCAGGGTTAACTTCACACACAATTAGTAGTGACCTCTCCCATCAATTCCCTTGCCAGTGTGGGTTTCCATAAATCTAGTGTTTTCTAAAGGAACTCTGCCGACGTAGCATCCAATGCATTCTGCGCGTAGATTAACAAGTCCTTTCTACCTGCTCAAGTTGAAGTACTGTGTAACTTTGTTGGACGTTTTAACGGCTCAGCATTCAGATGCATTTCACAACTACAAACCAGCAATGTCAGATGTTTAGGGAAACTCCGCATAGTTAACTGAACCATCTGACATTGCTGGTTTGTGTACACCTGACACACCTGAATTCTAAATCTCTCGTTCATTAATGCAACTCTTTTGTCTAGCAATCCAACCCTGTGGTCCTATGATCAATTATTAACTGTAGATGGTGGTACGAGGTCATGTTGGGCGTGGATGGCGACTTTGGATGAAGTTAAAAGGATATTATCTATTATTAGTCTAGACTAACAAAGAAGTGGGAGAAACGTTCATGTGGGTTAAAATTAAATAGTTCAATAAAGTAATAGACCTGTGCTATCAAGGCAACTCCTGAACAACGAGGATTAGAATAGTCGCCAGGATGATTCTAATCGTGTCCTTAAGCATCAGAGAGCTGGTTGAGAGATCCACAGCAGGTCGAGTTGTTCCAGTACACTTCGTCCCGATGTGTTACCTTAACTTGGTTAATTCTTTCTTGAAATCAACTTTCGCATTGCAACTTAACATATGATCTGCAGCATAGTGTAATATTCAATGATAAACGAATGTCAGATTTTGAATCATTCTATGATAGTGAAGACAGCAACCTTAATTCTAATTTATGTATATCAACATTTTTCGCTAAAATTCATCCCTCTAGTATGTTTATCAATTTCCGTCGACTGCTGAACTCTGCAAACAAAATATGTGTAAGCACCCGAATGTCATTCCACTTGTCAACCTTAAAATTCTGCATAGAGTAAGCACGCTATTCAATTAATTTACACAGCCAACCATTAATGTATAGCAGATAATAAGCGTTGAATAACTTGCACGTAATAAAGAAGATAAGTGCACAATTCTGCCTCCACCACTTGGGATTTAGTTTTGACGTGTTGAGAACTTGAAGTGATTAACACAAACAGGGTGGACTGTATAATCAATCAAACCTGGCAGAGATTAGTTGGACAAATTACAATTTTGGACAAGGATGAGCATAGCAGATGTGACATTCCTGTTATCTCGACTTATCGTTTACATATCCGGTGCTTTATGCCAGTAAGCTAACCATTAAGTTAATGGTTGAGAGCACCTTACAAAACTATTCGGATTACCTCATCTCACCTCCACTCAACGTACTGTCCTCTTGACGGATTCAGTCTTGCAATAATCGAATTTCTGCAAACCCAAGTTCTGTTTAATTCCAATCTGATAACAATTAACATCAAGAAAGCTGTCGAGGTTCCAAATTCCTGTACATAACATATTTCCAAAATGTTCACATATTGTTTCAATGACTGATTAATTTATTTTGCACAGGACACATTGGCTGGTGTGGTGTCGTCATCCTGGGGAAATTTGAAACAGCTTAAGTGAGCCAGGTAATTGATACATATGTAACAATAATTTCAATTATTTAAAATGATCAAGGTGAGATGTATTTAGAGAAGGTTATTTACTTCAGTTCCTTTAAAATCATCTGGTGTTTTTCCTAGCAAGGCAACTTCTTATTATGTTGGTTCATTATAACAGATATTTACATAAGTTGGTCATCAGAGCTGAGCAGTAATTAATTTTGATTGTACTTCTTAAGCTTTCAATAGTATTGAAGTTTCCTGATGCACTCGTATGTGGGTTTTATTCATGAGTTATTCTGGTATTTCATGGAGACTTAAACACATACTCTTCTCTCTGTGGAATAATAAAGTAGATACGCATACGCTAAACCAATGTCGACTTTGAGATAAGGGTTGAAGTGTTAAT
The DNA here is from genome assembly GCA_034696565.1 of Isotomurus graminis. Lineage (NCBI taxonomy): Eukaryota > Metazoa > Arthropoda > Collembola > Entomobryomorpha > Isotomidae > Isotomurus > Isotomurus graminis. The sequence continues at coordinate 19,638 of JAQGAB010000380.1, read as the reverse complement.
GCAGTTTAAATATGACAGTTTAGCTTGATTTATGCCTCGGACGGGTGATTCATAAAGTTAACTACATACAGGACAGCGCTTTGCATATCAATTTGCTTCACTATTCAGACTGCTGCTGTTATTTTAACTACTTTTTTATATATTGTCTGTGTAATGATCTACTGTTGAATTTACATCTTCTATTCTTCTATAAACTTCTTACAATACAACCTCTTAAGACGCTTAAAGCCAAACACAACATTTCTTTGAAAAATGTGACCTTTGACCCTTAACTTAATTAACTGTGTCAGGGTTTCTCCCCATGCTGGGTTTTAAGCGGGATACTTGTGATTAAGTCACCATTGCTGAGATGGGGGAGTGGTAGGTGGGTGGAGCAGAGAAGAAAAGTGAAAATTGTGTATCTCACCCAATGCATTTTTCGTATCTCGCCCAATGCAATTTTCTATCTCTCCTTATGAGGATTAACATAGGGAGCACGCGAAATTTAGCATTGAGCGAGATAGGGAATTTTCACTTTTCTTCTCTGCTCCACCCACCTACCACTCCCCCATCTCAGCAGTTGTGACTTAATCACAAGTATCCCGCTTAAAACCCAGCATGGGGAGAAACCCTGACACAGTTTATTAAGTTAAGGATCAAAGGTCACATTTTTCCAAAAAATGTTTGGTTTTGCTTTAAGCGTCTTAAGAGGTTGCATTGTTAGTCAATTGAAGCAGTTCAATTGTTACACATTAAGAAAAGCTTCATTTTCCCCAGAGTTTTTACAGTTTCGAAAACTATTCACAAAATATTCCATTTTCCAAGCAGTTTGTTCTGAATAAGACGTACAAGTTTGCATTTTGTTTTGAGGTGGATTTATAGGTGTTGCAGGTGTAAACGAAGAACATCAACAAAATAGCTTAAAACGAATTATTATTAAAATTTCCTGATGATCTTTCCTTCAGATATTCAACGTGAATAATTGGAGCCTGCTGGCAAAGAAACTGTGGATGAACAACTGGGATCAATGGAGTTGAAAAACATATTATCCAACTATTCCAAAGGACTTGACGAATTTGCTAAATCTATCAACATCTACGAGTCTTTGTCTACTGTGCTTATGGAATTTAAAATCCACGAGTTGTCTAATCTACATTGCCAAGAAATAGAAAATGCCCTACGAATGCTACCAAAGCCTCCTTCCTTTGAGCTACGGAACCAAATTTTCAATTCGATTCAAAAGGCTAACGAAGAAATTAGTGACAAAATTCAAGCAGCCCAACAAAAATACGAATATGAGTTCAAATCATTAAAGACCCGATTAAAATTTGCCGTTTTAAGCATGGTTCGTGGCATTGTTAGCGGAGAAAGGGAACAGAAGACTGCAGAAACATTATACAGCGAAAATATTCAGGTCCTAATTTTAATGAGAGGGTTGGATCGGAAACACAAGAAGTTGGTTCAACAGATGCTTGAAGAGGACACTGACGAGTTGTTGTCAGCCATGATTCTTGGGGAAGAGGCTCTGACGACTTACAGGCAGGAGATGAACAATCATTTCCATTCTTATAGATGGATGTCTTGTGAACCCTTTTCTACTCTCCACAAACAACCTGAGATGACTGCTAGAGCCAAGTTTAAATCAGATTCATCTCCGTTTTTTGTGGAACTTACCAATGGACTTAATCAAATGCACAACATTTTTTCTGGAATTAATGAACTTATCGAGAAGAGCGAAAATAATTTGGTCTTAGAAATGAATCAAAGGGAACCGAGGATTGTAAATTTGTACAAAGAAATCATGAAGAATGAGAAACAAGAGGGTTATGAAACCCCGCAACACCAGTTGCGACAAGTAAACGAAGATATAAAATTGGTTGGAGGTGTTAAGAAACGCTCAATAGTCAATTTGATGGCCGCTGCTACTAAAGTGGTTTATAATCAAAGACGAATTTACAACTGCAAGATGGAAAAATGTCTGAAGAAAGCTGGAGGAATGATGGACCCCCTCCATTTAAAAGAACATCATGATTCCTACTTAACTGATGCAGGAAACATGGTTCTGTTTGAAGTTAAGAAAATAGAAGGTCTAAGTACGTCCTTGAATTACGTAGAAACCCTGCAGAAAATGATTGAACCAGATTGGATAGAATTTATGAATCAGAATGGTAAGAAGTTGAGACAGAGAGAAGAAATGGAACGGGAGGTCAAGAGAAATCAAAAGTCCGAGAAAAAAGTTGTAGGAGAAAATGTGTTGGAGACACAAAACCAACCAAAACGGCAAATGGACGTCCCACAATTTAATGGAAACTTGAATCCTACATTTATGCCACTATTTCAATTTGGCTCATCAAGTAAGGGTAAGAATGCTACCCGAAGGTTTCGAATTTGAGTGTCTACTGTGTAAGGTATCAACCTTCTTGTAGTTATAGGAAGTGCATGCTGCAATTCTTTATGTCCTACATTCCTACACTCGCGTTTCCTCTCACCCCCTCTCTCTTGTCCTACTATTATCTGTATTAATAGTAGTCAAGATGTGCATAACTTTCGTCTGGTTTGGGGACGAACATGATAAGCACTAAATAAACTATCTCTTTAGTTCTCTTAATAGAGCGTTTATTCATATACCTGACAACTGAAATCCTTATGGGTTTAGATGTAATTCAGATTTGACTTAACTTGTGTGGGATGAATTTTGAGTCCACGTCCTTTCACCTACCCGCCTAAAGCGGAGCCCGGGTCGATTTGTCAGCGCTCAATGGAGTTCACGAAACAATCCACGTGGAATAAAGCTAACGGGTCAAAGGCACACAAATCTCTAACTTCAATTACTTTATTCTAATCCACGTAAATCCTGGAGACTTAAATCCACTAATGTACAAGAGCACCTTAACCATGGTCCGACTCTATCAACGTACAACCATCAAGTGACGCTTACGAAAAGTGAACTGCCCATACAACAAACAATAATGCTTTTAGAACATTCTGTACAAAATGATGCAATGCATCAATGCATCCTAACCACAAAGTTTAAACTAGTGAGGCACTGAGATAATACTTCTATGAGTGAACCCTAAGACCCACGCGTTCAAGATTTTGAAAAATGAGAACGACTAGGAAGCGACACGGAGTGTTGGAACGTTGACGCTGGATGACGAAATTCTTGTACAAAGTGAAGGTTTTGCTAAGCCACGTTGTGATTTGAAGTTAAAGAAATCAATGTATATGTTGATACATCTGACTGACAATTGAAAATTGTTAACTGGTCGTTGGATGTTCGTTAGAGTTGAACGGTGCTCGATGGCACAATGTCTGTCCTACAAAATTGTGGAAAAAGTTTTTGCCAACAATGCCTCCGAAAAAAGTTATTTAGGTTTTTCTAAAAATACATGCCATTTCAGACTATTTTGAATTATTTTTAACATTAAAATCTAACTTTTTTCTTAAAATCTAAAATAGCAATTTTTTTTAAATCGCTTTTGCTTTTAAGCAAAATAAGCAAATTTTCAAAGTTTTCATCCAACAAATGCAAAAAACACCCGCAAACACAACTGATTGTTTGAGACAAGATTTTTTCAGTTTTCAATAAAAATTTTGAAAATTTTCAATTTTTTCTGAAAAATAAAAGTGACTGTTAAAACAATGGCTATTATGAATTTTTGTTGCAACATTTATCCTAGGACCGAACAATTTTAAGATAAACCCTGTTTTTGCCAAAAAAACTCTCGTAACTTTTTTCAGGGACAACGTTGGCAGCCAATTTTTTGAAGTTGTTTAGGTCAGATATAGTGCTTGCATACGCAATATGACTGGTGTGAATATCAGATGATCAACAAACAATTTTGCATTGTGAGTGAAACGCAGAACAATATAAGCTATGACCTGGGAGGATCCAAGGATCTAAGAAATGAACTGTTGATGGGCTATATGTTGTCAAAGGTCAAAGACATAGTGGAGAAGAAGTTCATCGGAGTGAGGGAGACGGTGGTTCTCACAGTGCCCCTCTGGTACACCAGCGTCCTTCGACAAGCTACACGGGACGCTGCGACGATTGGTGGTTTCAAACACATCCACCTGGTCAACGAAACCTCTGCTGCTGCCATGTCATACATGTATGTTCATGTATCTGCTGTCTGCTCTCAGAGGGTCAAAACACACTCCTCTACTCTCACCAATTTACATTTTTCTCCTGTGCACCCCTGCCTCTATTCGCCTTTTATTATCTCGCAATGCCTAAAGGAGGATCTTCCCACTTGTTCACTAATGTAACTCTCTCATCTAATAGCAATCCAACCCTCTGGTCCTATGATCAATTATATATTAAAAACTGTAGATGGTGGTACGAGGTCATGTTGGGCGTAGATGCTAACAAGGCGACTTTGGATGAAGTTAAAAAGATATTAGACTTACTTACAGGGAAGTGGGAGAAACGTTCATGTGGTCTAAAATTAAATAGTTCAATAAAGTAATACCAAAGACCTGTGCTAACAAGGCAACTTCTGCACAGCGAGGATTAGAATAATCGCCTGGATGATTTTAATCGAGTCCTTAAGCATCAGAGAGCTGGTTGAAAGATCCACAGCAGGTCGAATTGTTCGAATACAATTGGTCCCGATATGATACCGTAACGAAGCAACGATACTGAAATTAAGAATTCACGATTCTTCCTGGGTACAATGTAACTATTTACCAGTTTCAAGGTAGGTGTGGTCATTTTTCGGCAATGGCCAGTCCAATGAAACTAGTCGATATTTGCAAAGTTAGTAACATTACTGACCAGTCGACGACAGCACTGATTCTTGAAATACTGTGTGGAATCGGTTTACTGGTTGGTCTAGCAGTTTTAGCAATATCTTGCTACATAAAATTCAAAAAGCCCTATACACCTTTACACCTGTAACACACTTGCGAAGCATTTCTACTTGCAATTCCTCTGAACTGTAACCCAATGATACAAAAATAGGTCTTAAGTTCTGACTGTGGTTAATTCTTTCTTGAAATAAATCGATTTTTAAACCCGCAGTATTTGCATAGTCCTGTTTTATTGAAACCTTCGGGCTTTAAGAATTGCGTTTACTCTATTACTGTTTCTGGGATCGATTACGTTTCTACTTCCTACAAGAATTATTCGCGACATATTCGCATTGCATCTTAACATATGATCAACAGCACAGTGTAATATTCAATGAGAAACGAATGTCAGATTTCAGATTTTGAATCATTCCATGAGAGTGAAGACAGCAAGCATAATTCTAATTGCTGTATACCAACATTGTTCACTAAAATTCGTCTGTAATTTGTTTATCAATTTTCGTCGACTGCTGATCTCTTTAAAAGATGAGCGTAAACACCCAAATGTCGAAATGAATTCCAGCAAGAAGTAAAGAATTTGGTGCCGGTGTGATGAATATAGAGAAAAGACTTTTGAAGATCTTAGAATGACATTACTTTCGAATTTCCACTTGTCAACCTTAAAAATATGCATAGAGTAAACACGCTATTCAATTAATGTACACAGACAACCACTTATGTGTAGCAGATAATAATCGTTGAATAACTTGCACGTTATAAAGAAGATGAGTGCACAATTTTGCCTCCACAACTTGGAATTTAATATCGACGTGTTGAGAACTTGAAGTGATGAACACAATCAGGATGGACTGTTTAATGAAATCTGACAGAGATTAATTGGAGACATTACAATTTTGGACAAGTATGAGCTAAGCAGATGTAATATTCCTGTTATCTCGACTTATCGTTTACATATCTCATCCCTAATTGTTGAGAGTACTAAAACTATTCGGATTACCTCATCTCATCTGCACTCACCGTCTGTCCATCTGCACGAAATTCCAGATCAAGAACGGGTGGATCATTCTTGCAACAATAAAATTTCCAGAAACCCAAGTTCAGTTTCATTCCAACCTGTTAACAATTAACATCAGGAAAGCTGTGGAGGTTTCCCAATTCCCGTACTTAACTTATTTGCAAACCTGTTCACACATTTTTTCAATGACTGAGTAATTTATTCTACACAGGACACATTGGCTGAAGTGGTGTCTTCCTGTGTGGATTTAAAGCAGCTTAAAGGATACAGGTTAGTGCGTACATAAAACAAAAATTATTTAACATTATCCAAGGAAAGTTTAGTTAGAGAAGCTTTCTTTAAGTTCCTTTAGAAGTATCTGGGGTTCTCCATAATAGTTACCTTCTTATTTACTTGGTTCATTATAATGGAAATTTACTGAAGTTGTTCAAAATTCTTCATTGAAAATGAGCAAAAAATAATTTTGGTTTACTTCTTCAGCTTTCAATAGTGTTAAATTCACGCGTAGTCTTCTGATGCACGCGTATTTGGGTTTAATTTCTGAGATTATCCCAGTATTTTAAGACTATAACATATTCGCTTTTTTGGAGTTAGTGCAGATTAATAAAGTAGATTAATAAAACCAATATTTGTATATTTTGACTTTCAGATTTGGATTATGCAAAGTGTTTTCGAAGACTAATTATGACAGTTTAGTTTTTGTCTCCGATGGGAGATCAACAAGGTTTATGACACACAGGACAGAGTTCTGCATGTCAACTTGCTTCAGTCATAAGCATACAGACTATTTCTGTTATCAATACGTATTTTTATCTATTCATTGTCTGTGCAATGATCCATTCTTGATAATGTAAATCGTAAAACTATTTTCTTATTTACAATTCAGACTTGCAATATATAATGAACATTACCTGATCTCACTCCACTCTACGTATTGGTAATTAAATAGAAATCTCCCTTAATATATCCAAATAGTACGCACACGCAAATCGTTGTTAATTAATTAATTTAATTAGCTCAGGTGTTAAACATTAAAAGAAAGCCAGAAGCCAAACTTTCCCTCAGAGTTTAAACGTTTGCAAAAACTTTTCACAGCCTTTTCCATTTACTAAATAAATTGTTCTGCACAAGAAAAGCAGCATTGCATTTTGTCTTGGGGTAGATTAAAAGCTGAATACAAATAGAACATAAAAATGATAGAGTAAAACAAAAGAATTCAAATTATCATATCATATTTTCTTCAGAAAATCAACCGGGATAAATGGAGCCTGCAGGCAAAAAAACTTCAGATGGACAACTGGGATCAACTGATTTGGAAAACATATTATCCAACTACTCCAAAGAACTTGAAGAATTTGCTAAAAGTATCAACATCTACGAGTCTTTGTCTGCTGTGCTCATGGAATGTAAAATCGACGAGTTGTCTAATCTACATTGCCAAGAAATAGAAAATGCCCTACGAATGCTACCAAAGCCTCCTTCCTTTGAACTACGGACCCAAATTTTCAATGCGATTCAAAAGGCCAACAAAGAAATTAGTGACAAAATTCAAGCAGCCCAACAAAAATACGAATCTCAGTTAAAATCTTTAAAGACCCGATTAAAATTTGCCGTGTTAAACATGGTTCGTGGCATTGTTAGCGGAGAAAGGGAACAGAATACAGCAGAAATATTATACAGGGAAGCAATTAAGTTCCGAATTTTAGTGAGTGGGTTGGACCAGAAAAACAAGAAATTGATTCAACCAATGCTTGAAGACGACACTGAAGAGTTGTTGTCAGCTATGACTCTTGTGGATGAAGCCCTGATGACTTACAGGAAGGATATGACCAATCACTTCAAGTTATACAGGTGCATGTCTTGTGAAATCTTTTCTACCCTCCACAATCAAGCTGAGATGACTGCAAGAGCCAAGTTTAAATCAGATTCGTCTACTTTTTTGGTGGACTTTACCTATGGACTTAATCAAATGCACGAGATCTTTTTTGGAATGAATGAACTAATTAGAAAAAGTGAAAATAATTTGGTCTTAGAAATGAATCAGAGGGACCCAAGGATTGCAAACTTGTACAAGGAAATGATAAATAACGAAAAACAAGAGTATTATGAAGTCCCAGAATTCCAGTTGAAAGAAGTAAAGAAAGATGTCAAATTGGAAGAAGAAGTGCAAAAACTGTCAATAGAAAACTTGGTGGTTGATGCTACTAAAGTAATTTGTAATCAAAGACGAATCCACAAGTGCTAGAAATACGGTAGTATTTGAACTTAAGAAAATAGAAGGTCTACTTGTCAGTCACTTGAATTACGAACAGAGTCTGAAACGAAAAATTGAGTCAGACTGGTTGCAATTGAAGACGGAGAATAATAAAAAGTTGAGACAAAAAGAAGAAATTGAACGGGAGGTCACTGCAAATAAAACGTCGGAGGAAAATGTTCTGATGGAAAACTTATTGCAGACACAAAGCTGTCAATTGTTCTTTCCACACTGTAACACACAAATTCCAACATCATTCACCTTTACGCCAAACACCTCGTTTTCAATCAAATCTTGTTCTACCGACATGCCACCTCGGATTTTGAAACCAGTCGAAGGGGTTTCTACTGCAGACCTTAGGACTTCTGAAATTCTGCAGGGAATAGCTATTGAATTCGGATTTCATTTCATTCGTGTCGGATGGATAAACCCTAAGATCCACAGGTTCGAGATCTTGAGGAATGAATGCGACGAAGAAGCGACTCGGAGTATTGTTGCGTTGACGCGGGATGGTGAAGTTCTGGTGGGAAGCGAAGCTCTTGCTAGGCCACATGATGCCTTGAAGTGGAGGACCTCAATGAACATGTTAAATCATCTGGGTAAAATGCAGAACACATTTGACTATGGTCTTGGAGGATTCAAGGAAGTAAGTAAGAAAATGTTGATGGGTCATATGTTGTTGAAGGTCAAGAAGGGAGTGGAGAGGAAGTTAAACTGAGTGTGGGAGACGGTGGTTCTCACAGTGCCTCTCTGGTACACCAGCGTCCTTCGACAAGCTACACGGGACGCTGCGACAATTGCTGGCTTCAAACACGTCCACCTGGTAAACGAAACATCCTGCAATGTCATACGGTGGCTCTCAGTCCAGAAAGTCAAACAAAGGAGAAAATATACTTGTAGGCGTTTGCAACGATTCGTATTTTGATGCAGCCGTTTATAATGTAACCGTACCTGGAAAGCAAGTTAGAATGGAATCTTGTTGTGGAGATCGACACGTCTCTATTCCTCAGACACCACTCAGCCCACTGAACTCAGTAAGTGTTATTTAGAGCCATACATTCTTTTTAAATAAAGTAATAATGATTGTTGCAGACGCATTCCACTGTTTCTGACTGTTTATGGCTTGGGACGAAAGATAAGTTACAAGTCGAACAAAGAATGAATGGAATAGTAGGAAAACTCAAGGAGCACATTACAAAATGCATTTGTGTTAAAGCGAGCCGTGGGAGCAACTTATGGTTCAAGATGATTGGCCCATTGCTCAAACAAAATTGTAAGGAAAGTGTTTCTCTAGAAGGAGATGTCTTAAACATCGTTGAAGGTGCTGCAGTGATAGCGTCAGTTTTAAATAGCAAGGAAACGAGTTTTATTGCACAGAATCAGCTTCTCTTGCAAAACATCATTGAAGACAGTTTGGTGCAAAATGTGGAGGCCAACAAACGTCCTATTACCAAGCAAAACAGTTGGAGCTCCCACAACATGACTAAGAAGGAGGTACAAGAATTGGCTGATTATGTCCAGTCACTTGAAGGAAGGTCCGTGGGAAATAAAACTTTTGAGCAGACTAAAAAAGAACTTCAGGATCTCCTAGATGACAGGAACTAATCACCTTACAAGGATTGATAAAACCAACTAAATGAACGAAAATGACGTAATGCGTAGCATAAACTATTAAGAACTAGGGAATGGTATGTCATCTAAAGATAGTTCATTTATGTTAGGGGTGATCAAAGTATGACTTACCTAGTGTCAACTGTTTCGTACAAAATGAACGATTCAGTGTCACACTCTGAGCTAACGTCGCTTTTGTTTAAAAGTATCTCTGTAATATATAAATTTAAGTATAAAAACATTATAGTGTTTCTTCCGTGTTTCAGTATTCAGGCTTAACTAACTATGCTTCAAAAAGTTTTTTTTATTCATACAATTGAAGAGTAGCAAACCTATTTCATCCTATGCAGAAAAATCCACTTGTTCTATGATCACTTTTGTTATAATCCAATGCATTCTCAATTCATATCAGTTCATATATTTACATTCCACGCACTAGTTTACTATGCACTTATCTAGATTACTTTAGATGTTTTGAAAACTCTTCACATTACTATTGTCATTCTCTTTCATTCTATCTCCCTTAACCACCCATACTGTACACTTCCCACGCAATTACTAATTATATCATCCATATACGGTTGACCTAAGAACATCACAGTGGTTTCCCCCATATTTTATCTATGACTTATAAGGACACACTTTCAACCTCTGAACAAGATAAACAATCTTGTTCAGAGCTTTCAACAAACAGACAAGGTGAGGTTAAATGCAGTAGATAACGCTGTTGGTTATAATCACAATACAATTTTAGTCGCTCGGTTATTTTTAAAATTTCCAAATTCTTTTCAAACGGCAAGCTGCTTGCAGATAGTTTATGACTTTTTATGAATTCGTAAATCATTCTCAACTGTGAGCTGAAATGTTGTCTTCAACTCGGAAATATGTGTTCAAAATACACTGACGGATTGCTCGGATTGTATTGCAGCTGTTTAATTGGCCCAGTTAGCTTTACAGTATAAGATTACTTGGGGTGATTCTGTCTTTCTCTCAGTCTCAAGGGTCCAATTTCAATGTGGGTTATATGCCATGTACCAATCAGGATCGTGGATTTAAAACTGTTTTATATCAGCAGCTTCAGTAGACAATCTTGTGTAAACTTCTTGAAGTTTATGAAACCGCAGGCTCCAACTAACTAACTAAATGTGACAAAATTTCCTCATGTACACAAACGAGGTGTTTCAGCTTCCGAACCAAACTGGTTTCCTCCTTTTAATTAATCAGGGACCTATAAAAATGTACAGCACACGCTTATCTAGCGGGTTTTGTTTTACTGATGACGCAGAGTGCTTAAGAAATTAGAAATTTACTAAGCACGAATAACCACAGATAACTGTAAATCTTGTGTCTAATTAATTCTTAATAATCCAAATTATTTACACATCGTAGTGGCACAGTTATTAGGGAAGTTGTAACTACTGTCAGTAACAGTTTATATCCTAATGTCGGTCACACGTGATTTATAATAAACAGCCGCAACGTATGCTGGATCATAAATGCCAATTAAATGCGCAACCAAAACCTACAAATGTGAATTATCTATTCGTGACGCGTTTCCTGTTTCATTCTATACTTGTTACAGAGTCTGAAAAGTAGTGAAGGATGACTAGCAGAGGAATTAACATCATTTCATTATACTTATTGAGCAGTTTTTACTGCTCTATGCTTTTGCACTTTCCTTCCGTGCGTGCATGTGTTCGTCCGTCCGCTCACTCGCCTACACACACACATGGGCTCAGTTCATTTCGTCACTCAAATACGTGCACTACATCCCCACACATAGATTCAACGTCTTTCAATCACTGACATAGTGACAGTCAACGTACATTAGCAGCCAGTCACATTTAATCAAATATCTTCAATTAAATGATATAAATATGCAATCCAACACAATTAAAAAACTGCTCACTCACATAGGTTCACGGTTGAACGGATTTTTTCATTCATATTCATTAAGGTTTGTACACTTTAATCACACTACCAATGATTATGTGCGTTTTCATTAATCTTCTTAAGGTATGAATATTATATTAATGAAGGAAATAGTGATGCCAACCGTACATTCAATCACACTTTCATTCAAACCTATGATAATTTAAAGAGTGGAGCAATCAGGCGAGAAAACAGACTCAGCTGGACTTACGAGCTGGAACAAAGAGGATGATCACAGGTTGGATTATTATGACTCGAATGATTATTACAGGAATTGTAGTTGTAGATCCAAAATCCAGTCAGTGGGGGAATATCGTTGTAGTTATAAAGTTAAAGCACGTTCAAGGGATTAAGTAAGTCTCTTTAGTTCCCAATTTGATCGGCTCTGCCTAAGAATAGCAACCATATTATTCCAACGTTGGAAATCAAAAGTCGAGTACCAAATCCAACTGGTTTAAAGTCTAGAAACTTCCTGGAACCCATCACTAATAAAACAGTTATTCATTTTAACAGTGAAAGTATTAATGTCTCTCCACGTATTCTATCGCTTAAAGTTGCAGAAATATTCTACTAATTCCCAGGAACATCAGCTGACACCCTGGACGTCGAAGGTTATGTACTCATGTGGAACTTTCCCTAGACCATCCAAACATAACGTGTATATAAATACACGTGGAGAATACAAAAGGTCCTGTAAATTGTCAAGGGCATTCTTTATTGAGTATTTACAAAATCCATTGGAGAGACTTAATCCAACTGAAGTTAATGGGAATTATAATGTCAGTGATTCCACTTTGGGATTCCAAATTGGCTTCAACGCTCTGTGTCCTCAGACATTTCATTCCAAAGACGATGAAACTGAGCTTGTTGTCTCTGCAGACATTCCAAATGGCTCTAAGCTTTTTGGAGACATAACTTCATTTAGTGGCGCATAGAACCATGCATTGTGTCTCTACCTGTTCGGGTGAAAGTTCGTGGTACAAGAACAGAGTAGTTGTACAGGTGTGTAGGGAACTAACTTAGGCATTCGAAGCAACCAGAGTGAATGATTTCCTCGTGGAGATGTGAATAGAGGAACAGCTATAAAAGAAGTCTGAGGAATCTGCTCATTCCCATCTGAAACTTAATTCTACACACTTCATCTCCAGCACACCTCCTGGCCTGGATGCCTTTGGGAGTTAAGTTAACAGAAAAGTAGCCCTCGTCGAAAAGATTAATTTAGAGATTTTGACAAAATCTGGAAATATTGGGAGAGACAATAACTCAGGAACGACTGGGAATGAGATCGGAGATCTGCAAAACATGTAAGAATGTGAATGACTTTGAAGGACTGGAAACAATGCTGACTTCATACCGGAAGCCTAGAGGTCACTTCCAAAGGACATTGTAAGCCAAAGCCATTCAGGAAGCTGAGAAAACAGTTGCTATTCCATTTGTGAATTTATTGACGTAGTAGGAAAAATATTCCATCAGGATTAATTACTTGGAGATGCACTCGTATGTCTCCTAAGGATTTGTGCCTTTGTCCCACAAGCTACGGAATTGGAACAAAGATTTGTGTATGCATCTCTGAATTATGTCACGGAGAAGATCAAAGAGCGGCTAAAAATACAGATGCTTTTAAACCACCACACAGTTTTTTAAGTATAATACAAACAAATGAGATTTTATTGAACCAAACTAAAGTTTAAACACAAAACCAACCACCAATAAATAACCAATCAGACTCAATCCCTTCAGTCTCAATAAATTACGAGTAAATGCGGAATTACTGGAAAGCCAGGCAATCTGTTATTTCCCTCGACTGATGGAACAGAATATCTTGTAATAGAATAATTGTATTTTGGTACGACAACCAATCGAAGTCTTTATTTCTTGAGACAAGCTTCGTCTCCGTTCATCTGATCGATCTTGTCGTGTTTGACGGGACAGCAGGACCCTCCATGGGCACTCCGAACAGGAACAGCGGGTTTTCCAGTGTGCACGATGGCGAGGGGAGTCTCCTTGTGATCAATAGCCGGAGGAGGTTGACGCTTACCGGAGATGCAAAGAACGCCATCAGAGCTGATTGAACACGAGACATCTTCGGTCTTGACTCCCGAGGGAAGGTGATACTTCCGGGTGAACTCACGGGTGACGTGACCGTGGTGGTCCAGCTTCTCATCGTGCTTTCCCTTGATCACCACGCAGTCTTCCACAACCTTCACTTTGAGTTCTTGTGGGGCGAAATGTTGGACGTCCAATTTCATCTACAGAAAACCAGAAATTATATGAGAATAACGGTCACAGTGAGGTTACAATTGGAAGGACTTTCAATTAGGAATCTGGGGTTACCTGGAACATGTCTTTGGTACATTCCATCTGAGACCGTCCACTCTCCAGACCATTGTGAAGACGCTGCGGACGATGGCTGTTATTCTGGTCATTCAGGTGTTGTCCAAATGGAAGAATGTCTTCGTCATGAAGTCCCAAAGCGAAGTTCTGGTCAAAGAGTTGAAATGGAGTGGGTGTGGGCAGTTGACTGTAGTTCCTTGGGCTGAGAACACGATGTCCATTCCGGTCGTACTTGTACATCTTCCCTGGAATTAAATCAAATAGAATCAGTAGGAATTTACACCTAATTGTACTTGGATGAATATGAATTTCTAACTACCTCAATGAGACTTACCGTGTGCGTGTTTACAAACGATGCAGTTATCTCAATGTTTTAAGCTAGAAACTGTCAATGAATCGTTTACTTGGCTGAAGGAAAGGTGAAAGACAAGTCTTGAAGATTACAGGGAAAGCAGGGGTATTTATACGGAGACTCCTCTGCAACCCTCACAGTGCGTAGAAGAAGAATTCTGTTCACTCGTACACTCCAGAAGGGCTACGTAGTCTCAGCATAGGAAACCATACGCACGTACGCACTTTTCTCAATAAAAAAGTCTCAAACCAAAAAGGCCTTTCCCCCAATCCCCCAACTCATTCTAAAGAGTACAGAAGCTTCTAGAATGTTCTAGAGATTGGTGTTTTATTCTTTACGAGTCAACAATGTGATTCTGCAATGTCTTCATCCTCCTCATGACTTTGTTGCATGGAATTCCTAATTGTAGTAACTGATGTATCAACACGATTGAATCTACGCAGGTTATGGATGCCTTTTGAGTATGGAGTACCAACAGGAATCATTACAAAAACAACTACAACACAAAGCCAGTGACTATCATGTTGAATGAGTCTGGAAATCAGATGACTAGAAGTGACTCTCAGTTCAGGAGAGTCCATAATGATCCAGAATTCTAGAAGGAGGAGAAGTGTGTTTTAAAGTAACGGAATCAGCAGACACTACTTACCACTATACTTCACTTCCTTCCGCTTAATGACAGTAATAGCCAATCTTGGTTAACAGAAGTACACAGATGATCGGTGGTCCAGCTACTCATTCATGCTGAAATCATGTGGTTCTTATTATTTGTGTGGACGAAGGAAAAAAGTGTTAAGTGGAGGGAATTAAGGGAAGACAGCTGAGGCTTCCCCGTCAAAACAACCGGAGAGGATCCACTCCAACTGAACTACAAATATTTCGCCTTCTCATTCTGCTCTTCTTGAATACTCTTAAGGAAATCTCATGCATTCCAAGATCTTTCACTCTTAATTGGATGTGAGAGCAAACTAACCCGCAAAACAAACTGCCACTTAATCTCACGGAAATTAATGGTAGAAAGTAGTTACACTCCGTAGCACTCTTTAATCATTTGAACTGTGGAACGAGAGTAGCTAATGGGAGTAATCCTGTGAAATGCTTCCCTAGGCGAGTTTGTAATATTGTCAGTGAGTACTGAAAATGGAATGAGATGGAAGATGATGAGGGATTCGTTAATACAAGTTTTTCAACTTTAAGACATTTCCCAAGAAAAGCTGTAGAGGTACAGAGATCATTTAACTGATGACGGAAGAATTGTACTTTCCAAACACAAGTTCCCGTTTCCTATAGATTGAATTGTTAATCAACACTTTCGTCCACAATTTTATAAGGTAACTTAACCCTCAAGAGGAAAGAAATGTTGAGTGATTAGGATTACGAATAGATCCTGAGTATTCGGAAGGAACTTTGTAACCAGGATATGTTGTTAAGGTGGAGATGAGGAGATTCAAGTTGCCCCAGATGCGTCGAGTGTTAGTTTACTGGAGGAGTCTCACGCAGCCCCGTCTCCACCAGCTCACCTGTGAACCAGCTGTGAATAGCTAACGACTGCAGATGATTCTTAGTTCAGAATGGAGAAGAAGGATTAAGAGATGAAATGGTAACAAATTCAGGAGTCATATGGTAATGGTCAGAAGGTTACCTTTCAATCTGCATCTGCCCCAAACATAAGCACAATCTCTGTTGACCCTCACAGAATCAAAATCAGAGTTCAGAACATTCTGGAATATTTTTTGTACCTTCTAGAATGAGTTTGAGGATTATGGGAGAAAGCTCTTCTAGCTGTGTGAGATTATATAATAGGTTGACCGATTTCAACCATATGTGTATGAACCTTTTCTAGGGTAATTAAAAGGGTCTGTTTATTGCTTGGCAATAAACACCCTTGTAATCCCTATTCTCCTGAAAGTCCTTTCCTGAGGAACAAACTTTCTTGAGGACCTTTGAGTACTTGTATTGATTTGGTTATTATGTGTGTCTTGAATAAACTAACGTCAAGAGCGTTATTACAACTTGAACAGTGAACATCATTTATGCTCACATGGTAGCAGAGCGTGGTTACCCGTTGTTTAAGTGCCAGAGACAATTGCATCGAGTTGCCCCAGATCATTGACTTGAGTCAAGTGATTAAGTAGGACACAGACGGTGAAAGCACAAACCCGTAGTGGTTGTGTAAGTGCATAAAGACGTAGAAAGTGACTGTGACAGTGGACTAGCTAATTTCCTCCAGAAGGATATTAGAGTTGTTTGTAAGGAAAGTGCCTACAAGCTGCGGTGGAAAGGAACTGAGGGACTGCTGAAAGGAGCACCCATCAGTAAAACCCCATCGAACTGTCAATCAGTCCAGGTAAACCAAATTCTCCTTGTTTCTCGCTTTGCATAACTCGCGATGGCAACAAGAAGACGCTACGATCTTACACACATCGTCAAATTGGACTACAACAATTATCCGCAATGGCGTCTGCAAGTGACGCTAATGCTGAAGGCACTGGAGATGTGGCAATTCGTAGACGGCACAACAACAAGACCACTAGATAACACCGGTGGACTGCAAGCTGCCTGGGACCAATTAGATACTGAAGCACAGGCCCTAATTGTCCCAACGTTGACAACGCATCAGACCAATCACATCTACAGCTGTACAACGTCAAAAGGAATCTTTGACAAGCTAAGAGATGTCAATTCCGACAGCAGCGCTCTTAACAAGCAACATACCATGTCAAGATTTTTGAATTATCAAATTGGAGAAAATCAATCCCTCATCAAGGCATTTGAGGAAGTAGAAGAACTCGCCAGATCTTTGAGAGAAATGGGAGTAGCGTTGGATGAATCGACAGTAATTACAAAGATTGTTTCAGGGCTCCCTGAAGAATTTAACGCTTTCAAGCAAGCGTGGGACAGCGTCCCGGATGCTTCGCAAAGTATGACGCTGCTACTTGCACGCTTGAAGAAAGCAGAACTAGAAAAGAAGGATAAAGCTAGTTCAGAGGTGAAACCAGAGTCTTCCAAAGCTTTCATGGCAAATAGCAGGTTCAAGCCCCATCAGCCACAGCAAAGGACACCTGCTGCAAAATCAAGCGATGGGAAGAAATCCCCGGAGTGCCATAACTGTGGCAAGAAGGGTCACTGGAAACGAGATTGCTGGAGCAACTCGAAGAACTTAGGCAGGGCTCAGAAAAGGGAGCAGAAAGAAAAGGGTAGCAATGCGTTTATGATGGGTCATAAAGCATCCCTAAAATTGCCCCTTGTCATGCAAGTATGGCTGAGTGACTCCGGTGCATCGCAGCACATTACAGGGGACATAGGCTGGTTCTTGAACTATGAGGAGTTCCCAGAACCTCGCGAGGTTATCCTCACAGATCAGAATAGGGTAAAGACCCTTGGAATAGGGACAGTAATCCTTGAGGCTTTTATAAAGGGCAAATGGGAAGAGTGCACTCTCGAAAGGGTCCTCTATATTCCTGGGGCAGTTAACCTTTTCTCAGAAGGAGTCATGGCTAAGAAGGGATTTTCAATAATCCGGAACTGCACAGGGACAAAGTTCTTGAGAAAGGGAAGGTTCTCAGGGCCTACTGCAGCCTTTAAGGATGATGTATTCATCATGAACTTTAGACCTTTACCACAAGGGAAAGTTAACGCAGCTGTGACTGCCAAACTTTGGCATGATCGACTTTCACACATCAACATGCAGTACATCAGGGATAGTGTGAGAAAGCAGGCAGTAAAGGGGATTAACCCAAATCAACTTAATGACCCATTCATCTGTGAAGGGTGTGGAGTTGGGAAGCAACACAGGTTGCCCTTTCCCAGGAAAGTTGAGGATAGCAATTACCGTCCTGGAGAAATGGCACACGGAGATTTGTCCGGAAAAATGCCCCACCCATCCTTACGAGGGTCGTTTTATTTTTTCCTTCTGAAAGACGAAGCCACAGGATTCCGTAAGGTGTACTTCATCAAGCAGAAGTCTGACACCGCAGAATGTCTCCTGGACTATGTCCCTTTCATGGAACGGCATACCGGAAACAAACTTAAGTGTTTCAAATCCGACAATGGCACAGAGTTCGTAAACTCAACTCTTAAGAATTACTTCTCCCGCATGGGAATCCGACACAAACTGTCGGCACCATATTGTCCAGAAAACAACGGTCGTGTAGAAAGGGAGATGCGAACCCTGAAGGACTCCGCCCGAACGATGTTGCTGGAAAGCAACGCCTCAGAATTTTTATGGGCCGAAGCAATTGCTTACACAGTTTACATTCATAACAGAATTCTTGACAAGCAGAGCCCAGAGAAAACTGCCTATGAACGTGTAATAGGAGAGAAGCCATCCCTAGGACATGTAAGGGTATTTGGGTCAACCGTAATCGTCCATGTCCCCGACCAGCACAGAAGAGTGTGGGAACCAAAAGGGATCAAGATGATCTATGTTGGCTGCTCAGCTACAGGGAATAAGTATCGATTATACAGCCCTGAAAATAAGGAAGTCATTGAAGCTCGAAATGTCAGTTTTATCGATGAGCTGCAACGCCCTCCAACTGTACCAACAGTTGTCCTGGAAGCACCAACTGCTATGAAACCCAAAGAGGAGGAACCAAATGGCCATGAGGAACTGAAGTCGACTGCTGAGCAACCTGAAGATCCCTTAAATGAAGATGAAGTGGAAACGGAGACTGAGGATGTTATTACTACCCCAGCAGAACTGGATGACCCTATTGAACAAGAGGCTGAAACGGAAGCTGAGGATGAGTTAGAAGTGCTGGTGAGCACCGGGAAAGGAACATATAGGGCCAAGATACAGAAGGAAGGGAGTACCAAAGTAATTATTCCCAAAACAAAACGAGCGCATACTGAGAATCCCCGTGGATCATATAACTTACGGGACAGGGACACGTTGAAGCCACCAGACCGGTATGGAGCCTTGTCAACACAAGTCCTACACATGGAGGAAGATCCGCTCACGTATGAGGAAGCATTTAGATCCATGAAAAAGGATAAATGGAAAAAGGCGGAGATGGATGAGATTCAAAGCCATATCAAAAATGTAACATGGACTCTTGTGCCTTTTCCCGAGAATGGTATAATCCTCGACAGCAAGTGGGTGTATACGACCAAAGAGGATTCCGAAGGGAATATCATCCGCTATAAGGCTCGGCTTGTTATCAGAGGGTTTAAGCAACGTTATGGAATAGATTACGAAGAGACCTATTCCTCAGTCGTGAGGTATGAGTCAATTAGGCTACTGATAGCAGTGGCATCAGCCGAGGGAATGATCATCGTACAGTTCGATGTAAAAACCGCGTACTTGTATGGAAAGCTGAAGGAAATCGTGTACATGTACCAACCGCAGGG
>JAQGAB010000379.1:0-29019 GCA_034696565.1 Isotomurus graminis | reverse complement strand
CACTAAACTACTCTAGTCATTGTCCGAGATGACACTAAACTACTCTAGTCATTGTCCGAGATGACACTAAACTACTCTAGTCATTGTCCGAGATGACACTAAACTACTCTAGTCATTGTCCGAGATGACACTAAACTACTCTAGTCATTGTCCGAGATGACACTAAACTACTCCAGTCAAAAAAGGCTTCGCCAAGCTAGGTGTGAACTTAGTGGCCAAAATCTCCCTCCGAGGAGTGCTAAGTCGGCCGCAAGTTTCAGGGTTTAGATAGGAGACGAAAGTCGCCAATGCGGTCGTAAATGCCGAGAGACTACAACGGCCGTAATTGGGGAGGTGGACAGTCCCTCCAGAGGAACGGAGGCATCCCTTACTTGTTCCTTTTATTTACCGTGTGCTTTATTACCGACTCCCACTTAACTGCCACGATGTCAATACTACACCAAGTATTTTTTTAAAAATATATAAAATACGAACTTCAAGCAGCGTCTGAGGACGACCCTAGACCAGAATGCAAACCAGTAGACCCACCAAAGACGGCAAATTTTATTTCCAATGCGCTGGGTGCGATAAATACTATCAGACTCAGCGGGGATTTAACACGCATCTTCCCTGCATTGGAAAGTTGGATCCGTCTCGTCCACGCACAATCCCATGTCCCGTTTGCAAAAAGGCTGGCAGCAGCAGCGGAGACATCGGGAGGTCAGGTGGGGAGCCGTTTCACTCGAGGGGTGAACCGTTGCCCGAGACGCACGACGTGGACGTCACCCCCTTAGCGTCTCAAAACGTTCAAGTGCGGGGCTCAGCACCCCGTGCTGCCTACGCAGGTTTTGTCTTGGGCATTGACCCGCGTTGAACCGCGTCTTGGTTCCGGCGACCGGTTGTGGACACCCGCATAATTGCCCAACTTTATACAGATTTGGATTTGCCAGACGCCCCTGTAGCAGACAGAGACCCCCCCCCCCTCCTTGGCGAAAGACCGCTCACCCTTCGCGCAAGTCGCCGACCAGGTCGGGATGGCGAGGTTTGGAGGCTCAGGTTTCCCACATGAAGTGCATCGCAGGCGGTGAGGCCAGGTGGTGGGCACGGGGGATTCACCCGAAGGTGGAACGGACCCCGTTTCCCTGGGGAGTACGTCGCCTGATCGGACCTGCTTCACAACAATGTGGGCTCATCCCGAGTTGCTCCGCCCCTCTCCCGTCCTTTCAGACGACTGACCACACAACTCTCAGCAGCTGCCTCATCAACTCACCCACACTGCAGCAAGCCAGAGAAACATCTCTATCCTTCTCGAACATTCCAGAAGAGATCTTCGGCCTTCTCGAACATTCCAGAACAGATCTTCGGCCTTCTCGAACATTCCAGAAGAGATCTTCGGCCTTCTCGAACATTCCAGAACAGATCTTCGGCCTTCTCGAACATTCCAGAAGAGATCTTATGCATACCTGTGCCTATGCCTATGCATGTGTCTATGCTAGGATAAGCTATAAGTGAATGAAGCACAGACATTGCTTTGCATTGTTTATCTGAGGGATGGCCGACGTGAAGAATGTCTGTCTCCTTCACATTCACACATAATTCGCACACGGATGAATTCACTATTGCTTCTTATGTGTCCCTTTTGACCCTGACGGGCGTAAGTCAGGGTCACCAACTCGAAACAAAATAAACAGGCCATAAAACTATGTCTCAGATGACGCTTGTCCGATGAAGCTGGGTTAAGTGGTTCAGGAGAAGTAGACCAACACACCTCCGTCCATCTCGTCGAGTAATACAACATTTTAATAATTTTATTGTTAATTGCAGTAAACTTAAAGTCAGTAGAATTTCCCGTTTGAACTATTAGCAATATATCGAAAAAGATTAGAGCAGATTAAGCGTCGGCCCAAAATACCAATTCACGCTTGTGTGAAAAGTATGGAGCTTAACAATCCAGCCATTTCCACATTAGACTCACACACCATCGGCTCAAACTCAAATCGCACACCAGACTCCGAGTGATTCTGTGCAGCGATTCCTGTGATCCCCGTAGTGTCGTACAGTTTCTGAATACAAGTCGTCCATTTTCATATTTCCAAACACAATAAAAATTGCTTTCATAAGCGCAGACTTAGCTTACCACATCTTTCCTCTCAAAAGTTAAGCCGTCAGCCGAGAGTCGCTTCAAGCACAGATCAATCTGACACCAATGACCTGGAGTTACTTGCTCAGGTGAACCCAAAAGTACGTCGAATTGGTCATCCCGAATTGCAGGGTTCGTCGTTGGCATGCAACGTTGAAGGGATTCCTTTTCAGCAATGGGAATAGACGATTGGGTATCTTCAAAACCTTTCTGCAACTTTGCTCCTGTAACTCCAGACTTTAAGGAAATCTTGTATGTTAAGCAAAAGTCTTCAAATGCATCCACAATTTCTTTTCCAACGAATCGAAGTCCTTGAATTACAACAGGCTGGTCCACCATGAATCTAACACACACACAGTTAACTCTTCTTCCAGTCATCTCTAATGAGTCTCTAACTGCAAGACTCACTTTATAATCGGATTCCACTGGCCACTTGGAAGACTCTCAATGGAAATGGGTCTCTCAACGCCACATCTCGTGACCGTGAAAAACTGGGGCTTCCTGGGAACACATGGAATTCCTTTTGGAGCTGGTCCTTCCCTAATAACCAACCACGATGCTTTAATAACATCAGAACAATTATTTTACAAACCTTCTAATCTCACCCATTGAAGTAAAGGAACATTTCAATCAAATCCTGCTCATTAAGAACCTTCGTGGGAACCACCTCCTTCGCAAATGCCTTTCCACCCATCAACGGATATCTGATGAGACGCGCAAGACTCGGCAAAACTGTTTGGCGTGCAATAGGTTTACCTTCAATGTCCGGAACCTGTCCAGTTTCCTTTCCCCATCTGACACAAGTCCAGAGTCATTCAATCCGCCACATCTTCAAAACAGAGTTGCTTACCTGATTAAAGCTCTGAACAGTTCAATCTCCAGGATATCCAAATTATCCTTTTCCAGCAACTCTTTCATGGACTTTACATTCAGATGAAGAAACTGGTCATCCAACGCTACTTTCGATATATTTCTGTAACAAACCATACAATTTCAAACCCCTTTCTTAATTCCTCCAAAACAATTCATAAATTCAAACGGTTGACGAACCCTGTTAAGAACTCGTGGGAATCTTTACTCAAAGTCATATCATTGTAGAACACAGTTCTCTGATAAATCTCCACGCAAGTGCTTACTGCTATTCGTTCCCTGATAAGTTTGGCACAAGTCTGGATCAATGCAGGAACTTGGTAAACTCTTGCCAATTGTAAGACATCCAGTGCGACTGTAACTGACGGTTCGCTGCCAAACTCATCCGTGTACAGAAACTGTTGGCCGTAAGAATTCAAGAATAAAACAGTACTTGTTAAACCTGACTGCATACAGAACCATTTGTACCTTTAAAAACACTTGGAAGCTTTCAGGATTCACGTCCGGAATATTAATCACAAGACTTTCGTACTGAGCAATAGGAGACAAATACTTTTGGAGTTTCGTAGCAAACACTTCGGATCGGGAGATGACGACCGTCTTATGAGCCTTAATTTGCGTTTGCTGATTCGCTGGGCCAACCTTAAAGACCATGTCGGAGTACAACCCATTGTCGAAAATGTAAGCGATCGATTTCCCCAAAGACGAATGCACGTTCCTCCACTCCCCACTTTTCGAATCCACTCCCTCTTTCTCCATCTGGGGCAGAAATTGCGTAGACATCAACCAACTTTAACACTCGTCTTGTTCCTTTAGTAAACTGATCTCCAAACAAAATGCCATGATGACTTAACGTCCTCTCCTTTTATTCACCGTATCTCAAGGCCCACACTGGAATTTTTGGGCCGAGAGTCCTTCATCATCACCAATTCAAAGTAATTTCGTGTGTCAGACTTCAAGGGAAACTTCCATATTAACATAACTCTGGTCTGTCTGTTGTTGGATATCCTCCTGTAATGAGTTTAAAGTGTTTAATGCAATGCAAAGTTGCTTATCAAGTGACATTCGCATTGAAACAGATGGTGAGAGTTGAGGTGTCGACCTTCTCCTTCAAACTCACCGAATAGATGATAACCTACTTTTCTCAACTTATCATTGTTGACTTTAATCATCATCCCGAGTGTAATACTATTTTCAATGATTTATGACTCGCCAACGACACTTTGTTTGATGTAATCAATTGTTGAAGGCATTAAAGCAAAGGCCTCAGTTTACTTAGCTTTAATATCGGTAAGGTTTTTTGTTCAAATAAGCCAAGAACATAAGTGAGATGGACACTCATTGAGTGTGCTTAAGGCATAACAACATTACATAAATTTACAAGGAGTACTGAACCCCCAGGTCGCTGCATGCGACTCTTCAATATGTCGAATTCCAGAGACCCCAGAGGGCGAGGAGCTGAAGGACCGAGCTCAACATTCATTTAGGAATCAACGCAGTCCATACTTATATTTCCACCGAGTTTATAAATGGGGTTATGTTGAGCTAGTTAATTCCAATGACTCATTCTGTTACTCATTTATCTCATGGTTGAAGAGCTGGTTAGACAACCAAGGATCACTTTACATTTTACTTGTTAAGAAATAGGCATCACCACTGCAACGCTAAATGCACAAACATTTCCATAAAGATGAGGTTTCATATAAAAAATAAAGGTAATACAAAGCGCAGGCCCCAACTTAACAACTTTACAATGAATAGTACAATGTACTTTATTAAATTGTGAGTGATCATCAATGGCCACTAGTAGCTGGAGTCTGTTTGTTTGAATCCCAACACTCCTTAGAGTAAACCTGGATTAGTCATTCTAGTCAAGGACACATCATTTCGAAACCCTAATGTTCGCAAACCGTAACAGTTGTGTTGATTCCCATTAAATAGACTTCTGGAGGAGCAAGTGTTGCATTGTCTGACATGAAAGACTTGATTGTCGGAGCCCAGACTGCCCAGATCTCCAAATCCTCGCTTACGTCAGATGAGGTTTCATATAAAAGCAATTCATCATCTATTGGTGGTCACTGTACTTTTTCCAATAAGAAATAACAATTTATCAAATCTCAAGCAGAATGAAGACGGTTGCGTTTTTAGCTTTGACTGCTGCTGTGGCTGTCTCCTGCGTTTCAGCAGAAATCGGAAGCGACTTGTTTTCCACGATAAAGATTGTTGGGAAGCTGTGTTACTTTGGATCCCATGCTGATCCCATCCCTAAACAGTTCTTCGACTGTTACGACAAAGTCACTGTAAGACATATGGGCATTTTTAGAACTCTCAAGTAGAATTTATGTACATTTGTAATTTCTTTATAGCCGGAAGATAAAGGGAGGTTTGTAACGTGCCAGATGAGCGCTTTCGACAGGGAACTTAACAACAAGGCCAATATTGATTACGCATGCACCCATCCTTTGAAACTTCCTCAGGTACAAACCAACTTGCACTTCAGTGCTACCAATCCTGATTAAACTAATGTCTATGCATCCCTTCAGTACGCATCCTGCCTTAAGGACACCTTCCCAACTTCTGCTGCAATGGATGCAGCTGTGTTGATCGTTAACGTAAACTTTCAAATTTAATCTTCTCTCATACTTTAAACATAATTTTGTTGCATGTTTTATTGCAGCAATGCCAAGCTGGAGTCGTTGGAGCTTACTAAAGACCCTAAAAACAACTTGAAAGTCCAATAAACTGTCCACTACATCCGAATATATGAAACACTGTCACATTTATTAAAAGGCAAATTACACGTACACCCATGAAACCTTAAGTACTCAATGATACATAAATATATATACAAAGCTTTAAATGGTTTTCCTAGCTGCACGTTTAGAGTTTGCCTTTGCGACAACTCAGTCTTAAGTCTATCTGCCTTAACTTAATTAGGACTAACTTCAGCTTTTCTTATCTCTTGACTACAAAACTACTCACTTCTGTTAGCGTAGTTAGTTCATTTGACACACAGCCATCCTAACAATAGTTGCTTCAAGCTTTAATTCAATATGACACACAATAGTTTTAGCTACATTAAGTACTTCTTATCTCATTTTTGCATTTTGCACTTATCAATACACATTTATTGGCATGGCTGGTTACACTAGGCACTCGAATATTTGCCTTCTTACGAAGGAAGGAAGGATTTCATTAACACTTACAGACTTATTTTCTAACCACTGACTAATTCACATCCACACAATGTTAAATATACTCACACACTTTATATATCGCAACTGGAAAAATCACCCTATGGAATTACCGGTAAATTAGGTTTGTAGAAACTCAGTTCAGTTGTACATATGTCATAAATTTCAAGGACAGAGATTAAGTATTAACAAAAGAAACCTTCTTGTCACTGGAAGTCCAAAGGCTTATCATCATCATCGGCTTAGGTAGATAAGTAAACTCGGTACAGAACACACTTTTGGCAGAGAGTGGAACGTGTTTAGTACAAAATCTTATTGCTTACCATCTCAAAACAACTTTTGAAAAACAAAGAAATCGGGGTTTGTCTTTTGTGACTCTTCCGGAGTTGGAGATTTCGCAGGAAAATACTTAAAGGTCAGCCACATCCTCATCCTTTAGTTTTGAGTAGAGACAAGTGGAAAAGATAACTCCGATGAGTTGAAGGATGCAAAGTCCGAGTCCAGCGATAGTGTGGTACCCAAAATGATTCCTCACAGTGTCAGACAACTTGTGAATGCATCCTGCATAGTAAATGTTGGACGGATGGTCCCTCCTTCCACACCCAACGCCAAAGGTCTTGCAACACGAGTCTGGAACTTTCACCCCAGCTTCTTCCTTATCCATCATTTCCTTCCATCGACTTCCATTCCAGTCTTCAAATGAATTCGACCCACAACACATAAACTTTTGTTGCATCTGATCAATCGCGTCCGTCTTTTTAGCTTCAACTCCATACGACTCCATAAAAGTACTGCAACCCCAACAGACTTTTTGTTAACATTTACCACGAAATCCATACAAACCTTTGATTGGAAATCTTACTCATTCAAACTCATCTGAAGGTCTTGGTAGGCTTCCTCCCTGTAAATGTATGCGAGACTTCCAGCAACAACTTCCAGGAGGAACACAGCAAGAAGGAGGACAATGTAGATGAGAAGAATACACCGATCAGATCGAGCAATCCCACAACATCCAAAAGTAGAGGCAACCACTCCGATAACTCCAGCTCCCATGAGAAGATACGAGGTCAGAGGGTACTTTACATCCAACAGGAGCTTTATGAACTCCTGTTCTGTCCAGAAACTCCAGAGTCCAATCCCAAACACCGTGAGAGATCCACACAAGAGAAAGAAGTTGAAGATGTACAAATAATTCCTGAGGAGACTCCGGGAACAACACCCATCGTCCTTTTCGTACTTTCTTATAGGCATCCTTATGACTCCACTAACAATTTATCAAAAGACCCTTTAAACTCTCTGACTTATTAAGGCACACTCTACGATACAACTCAATTCCTCATTTGCCTTTATTAAACAACTCGGAATTTATTAAGTAAAGACGCTGTGAGATTGATAAGGCTTCTCACACACCTTCCCAAATGTTTTCGTGTCTGTATTTTGTTTCCCTGGCAGGGGAGATTTTATGTGAAGTTTGTGGGCGTAGAGAAGGAAAGTAAAACATGAGATTGAGTTAAGCAGGAGGATTACATACGGACACATTCTTCTGTTGCCTACACTCTTCTTTCCCCTTTTATTTACATTTACATCTCCAAGAGTCAGCAGAGGAGGCTCACACCAAATATCCCATTAAGCATGACCTCAAAAAGTCCAAAAACCAGGTCACTACATCGGTTATCTTTGATTTGCCCATCAAGAAACATATTCTCAAGGAAGTCAGTGTTGGAACATAAGATTTCTGCCGTCCCTGAATATTTTAACTCGTGGAGAATCTGATCTCCGGTGTGTAATATTATTCTTGTGCATATAGCAAACATTCTACGGACACACTTTGTGTGGAGAGATCAGTCTTGAACTTCTCCTGTGTTAAATGTCAAATGCTTTGGCTAAACGAATGACGAGTCTTTGTGCTCTCTCAATAATATAAACTCATACAAAGTCATGAAATCGCGTACAACGAGTATACCAGAAACTTTTGTGTCACACGAATTTCTTGTAGATTAAATGGATTGTTTTTTAACTTGTAGCTCGTTGATCTCATCTCTGTTAAATCTCAGTAAAGGAACAACTGGATATGAGTTGGGGAGAGATAGTCATTGAATATATACATCATTGCAAATATTGTAATCCAGAGATGATGGACCAGTTATCCTCAACCTTGACGCACGCAACCAACTTTAATTGATGGGCACATGTCTGATGCTACTACAGCTGAGGTTCGCATTCATTCAAATGCGAGATGAGTAGTCTAAGTAAAGAATAAAGTCAGCAGTCTGTGATTAATTTAAACAGAAGGTGCTAAATATACAGGGTTATTAAGTAGTTACAATTAAGTATTACAGTAAGTATACACGTGGTACATACTCCAAAATGCTCCTGAAGATCCTTAACATTACGGATGTCAAGTCCCGCTTCCTCAAGGATCAATACAGACTACTTCAAGATATTCTGAAGGCGCATCTCGTGAGACTTCCATTTCAGGTAACGATTAACGGTAATAATTTAAAATCATCCTATGAGAGAAAGTTTAATAGTATCGTGTGCTTGTGTAGAACATAACGTCCTTTGGACAGTACAAACCACTGGATCGTGCGACTCCAGGACTAGCAGATCTAATTACAGCAAGCATTGGAGGTGGAGGGGGTCTGTGTGGTCACCTAAACACTTGTTTGAAATTCCAACTGGAGAATATCGGTTTCAACGTCTCCCAACTACGAGGAGAGTTTGTTCGTACTGGAATTCCAGGTTCCCATACTCTCTTAGCCGTTCACATCCCAGCCAGAGTTTCCAAAGAACCTGTAAAACGCGACAGGTCGTTCCTCGTGGACGTCGGCTGTGGAATTCCTCTAACTGAACCAATTCCCCTGGATGAATTGCCATACAGAAATCGGGCTGGGGGTCTGAACTTCCGGTACGAAAAACTAGACGACACAACAGTTCGACGTGTGAATGAATGTGGAGATGCCATCATTGGAAAGGTACAAGAATAATTAACTAATAATACTCTTTCGTAAGGTCTCCAATAAATACTCTCCTTATTAACCTTCGCAGAGACCAGAGAGCTTTAAAAGTCCCCAAGACTACACAATGTCATTGATACCGACTACAGGCTTTTCAACCGAAATGAGAAGCAGAATGTCCGTCGTCTACACAAACATCCGCTCCGTGTTCCTCCACCAAGGATTGTATGTCTTCAGATATTTGTACATTAACAGCAATGACGACTTCAAAATAGTTTGCATCCGCGGGACGGAAGTTACATTTATTACGAAGGAAACACGGGAAACAATTCCCTTGAAGAATTACTCTGAAACTAAACCATATCTGCACGAATACTTCCCAATGATCGACAAGGTGGAAATCGACAAGGCTGTCCAGAACTTTGACACTCCTTTTGAAGAATGCATCAAGCAGTCTAAAAACTACAGACCTCCATCCTCTTCAATATAACACACACCACCCTTTATTTTTGTTATTGCTCAATTAACAAATTAGTTTTGAGTCATCATGACCTACCAATAACTGCGGAGTACAACCATTGTTGATACACTTTAAGCAAAAGTCCTTTGTGATTATTAAATAGCAAACTGTGTTTCAATGAGTCATACACTTCAAATCGGGTTCAATTATTCTTTTAAGCCAACCAACTCAACAAGTCTTATTTAAGCATTTCATTATATAGTTTATTCACGTATGGGTAGATTAGACATCAACTGCAGGTGAATTTAATAACCTGGAAGAATATCCACACCTGTTCACCAATGTGCTCACATCTTAGGCATTTTAGTAAGGTGATGGACCTCATTATAGTCTAACACATTTTGCATGCCAATTCCCACTGGTCCCCGTAATTATTCGTGTCATTCGATGAACTTCACTTGCATCCTGTGAACAAAATCCCCAGAGCGTCTATTAATCCATTAGGGTCAACATATGGGGATGAGTAAAACCATATGAAATCCACAACTCCTCCCACAATCCATACAAAAATCACGAAGCCCAATTATGCATGACGTGCTCCTACTAAACGCTATTGACATCTGCAATCAGATGCAACATTTGATAGGAACCTGGAAACGGAATGAAGAACAAAACTTCCGATAACACAACCTTATCCGTTTATGCTTGCCCCTGTTATTTGCATCTCTCTCCGCAAGATAAGCAATGCTGAATTAACTGGTAGGATGGATTTGCATCTTGTTGGGGTTGTGTTGACAAGAGACCTATTAATCCGTTGGTATATTCCGTGTAGTTCAGTGGTGATGATGGACTTTGCATGCAAATTGTTCGTAACAGGTCTCTCCACATTACCCGCAGGACTATTAGAGTGTTGCTAGATAATAATATGGATAGAATGAGTCACCGCAGCGGACACCATCGACACATCGTCTGTATTCATTGAAGGTAATTGAGTGCCAGAGAAGCATTAGGGCTGCTTATTCATCGAGAAAGAATTGAATAAACAGATAGCTCAGTCATCTTCTTGCCTTTATCTCCATTCTGTGTAAAAGTTCATGCAGCAGTGCAAATGGACCAACTTGCTGACTAACCCATTCTCTCTCTACTATCCACCAACTGCAATCACCAGGGATCTTCTTAAACTGTTAGGAAACATTAACACGGCCACTTAACATACAGGAGGACTAGTAGTGTAGTAGTAGTCGTTGTAGGCAAACACTCACAACCTTTTACTCTTCAGTGATATGCTACTCATTGTGAAACTGCCTTTGAGCCAGAAAGAAGTGTGGGTCTCCACAACTCCACCGGCATACCGGGTTTCAATGTCTTGGGATGTCTAATCAAGGGAAGTAGGAGTAAGTGACACATCCAGATTCACAGATTACTGTATCACCACGAAAAAGGGTGGAAATCACGTCAACCAGAAGAAACTCATTTAGACTACCAAAGACTCTCTCCTTATCTCCTTTAATAAAGACTGGAGAAGAATATTCAACACTCTCTACACTTAATTTTATTAATATGTATCCCTCCCTTCTTCTCTACACACTCTCCCGAGCATTAATTGCTCACACATTATTACACGACACCATTTAACTATCATTTATTCACACTAGCTACCCAATTTTAGCCCCGTCCCATTCACCACAACACTTTCGTCCTGTGTACACTAATTCCTAATTAAGAAATATTCGTGGTTTCCAAACAACGAGTCCTTCAATTCCAATGTTAGTCCACCGTTGTTAACCCCCACTGGACGAAATAGAATATCTCCTTAATCATTTAGAATTCACACAGAATTGAAACATATTGTGCTGTGAGGAGTAGTGGGTACTAACTACCAAACTACTAACTTTAAGTGACAGTGACAGTTTATCAATCAAATATGTATCCAATATTCATCACTACTTCCTCATTTATTTGTCTAGTGAGCTGTACATTTATAAATAATAAAATCACCCAATAAAGACCTCCCCTATTCTTTTATACCCAAACTGTGTGTCTCTGCGATGTGTTTTTAAAGTGTTTTTATATTAATTTTAGTTTGTGGCTACCCACACGCTCTCCGTATAAATAACAGTTCCCATAGTTGAATTGCTTCCCTGGAAAACTAATTCATTGTGCGTTTTGGTTCAAGTGAGTAATACGTACGTGTGGACAAGATTTTCTGATTGTGGATATTTAAGTGAAGAAGGTTTAACTGGAGAGTGAGAGTTTTTATTCCGTGCCAATGACTTTGGTGCTATTCCAAGATTTGAGTGTTTTCCCAAATTGAAAAGAACCTGGAGAGATGTGGAATGTGGAATAAAGGTAAAGACAAATCGATATGGGTAGTTGCACATGTGGAATGTATTATTCTGCACAGCCTTATAAAGCCTTTAGAACGTCCATCTCCTTTCAGAACCACTGGAAGTCATTAATGAATACCTTTGGAAACAAACTTTTGTTCGTACTAATTAGTTGCTTCATGCTTCCCTATTGTTTCAATTGCCGTGTCATCATCCCTCACCCACACTTTTACATTTATAAGACATCTTCATTAGAAACCATGTGTGTGCGAAATACCATCTGGCTCCTTTCCACAAACTTTTACTTTAATGGATTAAACATCTGAGCAAAGGTCAAGAATCATAGTTTCACGCAAAACAACAAAAGCTTATCATTGATGCATGAGAACACTGTTTATAAAATGGTTTTGGGTTGAACGGATGGAGATAATACGAGGGAATAAGGATATCTGCGATTTCCCTGTTTCTGCACAATCAGCCACGAAATGAAGGTTACATTAAATTCATGTCTTTAATTGTTATGACATATTCTACACACACACTGAATCACAAATGAAAGGCTTCCTATAACTGAACCCGTTTAATGAGTCGGCCTTATTCTACTTTTGAATTATTTTACCAACTACACAGTTACTTTCATAGTCTCCAATCAATTATGACTGCATAATCGCTAAAAAGACATTCTTCTCTTGGCATGACTCACATTAATAGAAGTAGTTAATAAGCTTGTGTACACACATTTATTAAATGCACTGTGCTTGCATTAAATCACTTTTGCCTGGGTGAGTGTGTATAAGCACATTACTTGTAATTATTACACGGGGAAATAGGCTTATCTTACTCCAGAAGGTTGCGTCCTTTATCTTTACACTTGTGGTAATTTCGTATACCTCGCTAATTCGTTCAGAGATAAGGAGCAGGAGGGTTGTGTAGTAGGATAAAAAAAATTCAGGTGTACTGTCAACTGTTGTCTAAGTGCAGAGTCACAGAACAACACAGCAATAATTTAGGATTAGTCGTATATGAATTTAGATTAGACAAACTGTGACATTTATTTCATAGTGTTTCACGCAAACAATGAAATTCTAATGAGGAGGCGTGTTTTATAGCTCCGAAATCTCAGAGTTGGAAGAAACAAAGAACAATGTGCCTTTAGTACATGACACACCATTACCGGGTTTTATTTAATTACTATTAATCAGTAATATTGGATCCTCTCCAAACCATTTTTTCCTTGTCCAACGCCCAAGTGTGCATACACAACAACCATTTGAATATCTGGAATAACTTTGTCTCTCCCCAAGAACTTTGTTACACGGATTCAAATGAGTTTTTGCGTTCAATCGTGGAGGAAACTAGGAATTCAATGTACATTGCATCTTAAGTCTTGAACTGTGTGATCTTGAAGGGCCATAAAACACTTGCAAAGAGATTTACGCTATTTTGTAACTCTGTAAAAACAGTTAGATATCCATACTCTCCACTTTCATTCCTCCCAAAAAACTCCCTACTGGAATTGGAAATGAACATGCATTCATCTGATTTATGGAAATTGTTTCACTTGCACTTTCTCATGTCACCAGAAAAAATCATGGGATTTCATTAACTACATCCAAATAGATGGTTTTTGCAGGGTGTGTGAGAGAGTTGGTTAGATTCACTTCTTGAAAGTTGAGTCATCATGAATACTCTTTGACTACTTGACTACTTCTCGTCCAACTTCTTGTCACATTACCTCATCCACTTCTTCTACTAGAGTTGAAGCTAACCAGCTTCCTAGTAGTGTTTTTTTATTTCAAAGGGTAAATCAACATTTCTCTCATTCTCTGTAATTTAAGAGATGCAAGCTGATCTCGGATACTAATTCGTAGTTATTAAAGACACATCGAAATACCAAAACTAATCCATGTATACTGTGTATAGTTCATTCATGGGAATATTTCTCACTTCGTGTCTCCCAGTGACTCATATTCCTTATTCCGTGAGAGATGTGGGTATTTTTGAGGTCAAGTATTAAGTACGTCTCAAGTGAAGAAACATAGCTACTTTTATTCCTTCCAAGTTGAACGTTCAAAATCATCTTTCTCAAAATTAACTCAGTCTATAACAACTGATTACTGAAGTGTGCACGAGGTTTCAGCATCCATACAATTTCTACGAGTGACAAATGCGACAAGCTAGTAAATTCTAAGTCATGCTGTGTCACAATAATGATTTTAATACATCTAGACAATAAAACAAACCATTTTGTACCACGAAAGTGTTTCGAAACGAATTCAACACGCATTCGTTTATTCCAGTTGCTTAGCTTATTAACTTTTCCCACTATTTTGAGTATTTTAATAATTTAACGCCCACTAGTTGAATGAGTTATGTGATCTCCAGGATGATTAGACTTAAAGCTGCAAGACGCGAAATAATCAGCCAACTTTGGAGTTCTCGTTATCATGATAACCCAAAATAGATGTCTATGACTCTGACAAATCTCTTTTAATTGTGAACTATGACACAAAGCAACATTGGATAGCAAACAAGTGTTTTTAATCCAAAGCAGACAAGCTCACAGTAAAACAATCAGTTACATGTTCTTATCTTCAAGCAATAAAAGTTGTTATATTTCATTGTACATTCTGTTCCATAAAATCCCAGCAAGGATTTTGCTCTCTTCACTTCTTCCCAAAACAACGAAAGCAATTCACGATAAAGTACGAGATGATGACTAATCGTCTGCCCAAGTGCAGTAAATGTACAACTACCAGTCAGTCTCTTGAATGACGCAATAAGGCTGATATTCCTGTATACAGATTCATGTACCATTGTAACACGAAACTAATTCGGACAACAAGACCATCTCGTACCAAAAGTATTCATAATAGTTTTTTTAAAGTACAGCTTTGCATAAATGAGTCCAGCAAAGTGCAAGTAGGTCCCACAATGCAAATATTTCTGTCCAAACATTTGATACGACCAGAGAGGAGCTGAGAGTTCGATGTCTTCTCAATCTCATACCATTCTCTATTCACGAGTCTTTTACTAAATGCACTGAATAGCTCAGCTTACATCCATCCCATTCTATCTGCACCTAAATAATCCATTAATATTTTAAATTGATTCTCGAGAAGAGATTTATGGCGACAACTATCCGAGAATCCAGTATCACTGCAATATTATTCGCTACATATCACATTCACTGCTTGTTCTATCAACTGTTTGTTTCAATTAAACAAGTCTAAACATACATTAAACAATGGTCGATTGGATGAATTGATAACACACTTAATGTATGGTTTACAGGGGCAGAAAAGTATTAGTCAGCCAGTACATCAATCTCTCTCCTCTACCTACACACGATACCGTTGTATAAAGTTCAAAGCTGCTTGTTGTGGACAATACGAAACCACATTTAACTCTGAAGTTCAAGACCCCATTTACTTTACTAAGTGAGAAAAAACTAATAGACTCTTATTGACTCATGGCAGGATAGACAAGTCAATGATAATCCTCATGAAAATGGACATTCCACCGTTGCCAGTGACGCCTTCTCCATCCTCCCTTCATTTGGGGACGAAGCCAGTTCCACTTCCACGTCGGACAAGCCCAAGTCTCGTTTCCTCAGGGAGAGAAAGTCCCCACAACAACATTCCCAGCAGTCCCGTCCTACCGCACACATCCTCACACAGTGGAGATCCTCCAGTCATCTCGTCCAGTGAAGCCATTTACGCCAACGAATGCAACGCCTTCACGTCCCCTGGACTCTCAAAACCAGTGCCATTGCCGAGAAAGCTTGTTCAAAGACTGACCTCGTCTGCATCTTCCACTTCCTCCAGCTCCAGTTCCACAACATCTGAAATCTCATCCCCAGCTTCATGTAGGTCCCAAACGTTCTTATCGAATCCAACGGTAGAGGAACAATCAGATGAAGACTCTCTCGACTACGAAAGCATCCCTAGCAAGCCAAATCAAATTGTGAATGAGAAGACAGGGACAATAAACATCTTCAAACTGGCCAACACAATTGACGATCCGTTTGACACGGACTTTGAAAAGAGCATTAAAGATGGGGAAATACATACAACATCAGAACTCTCCTTTTCATCTCCACTCAATGAATTGGACGATGAGTCAAGACGAAGGTTCTCCACGTTGTCTTCGTACTCTTCGTCCACATCGACAACCAACACGTCGGAGGACTCTTCAGATCACTACATGGAACCTCCTCCTGCCCGTCCAATTAGTTCTGACTTGGCTGCTGCCCACATTTTGGCTTCACTCAATGGAAGGAGATTCAGCAACTTAACGACAGGAAGTAGGAACTCATCATTCCCAAAACCTATAAAGGAAGAAGACAACGAGTTTGAGAGTTTTGATGAGTTAGCATCTACCAGAGGATCCACAAGCAAAACCAACCACACTAAAAGTCCAGGAGGGAACAAGTTACCTCTGACAAAGGTCGCTTCTTGTCCTCCAGCTCCTTCCACCGCAACAGACGACTCTACTTACGAACCCGTCTCGAACAACTTGTCGCCAGGGTCTTCTTCCCCCTCCAGGAGTAGCATCTCCCGAGTCAACTTTATTTCCAGCAGTTCCAATCAAATGGGACTTCTGAGCTCCTCACCCACCAAAGGATTAGTTGGCCACTCTTCTCAGCAAAACGCATCTCACGCTCAGCTCCCCTCAAACCCAAACTTTAGTCAGGCCAAGCGAATCACTGTGCCAAATGTCGAGAAGCCTTCTTCGTCTTCAAATATTAAGCAGAATGGATTCTCTCTGTTCAAGTCTCCTACAAGTCAAGATTCAAATGCAAATGTTAATGATACGCTTGGATTACATAGAAGTAAGTTTGAGTCCAAGAATAACTTTGATACGGGTGAGTTCTTAAAATCCCTGCGAGGAACGAAGGACTCATCTTCCTCTTCGCGGAGCAGTGAGACAAGTACCAACACTGGAGGAGGAAGCAACTGGAGTCTCTCA
The DNA here is from genome assembly GCA_034696565.1 of Isotomurus graminis. NCBI lineage: Eukaryota > Metazoa > Arthropoda > Collembola > Entomobryomorpha > Isotomidae > Isotomurus > Isotomurus graminis. The sequence continues at coordinate 12,121 of JAQGAB010000379.1, read as the reverse complement.
GCCCTTAACAAGGAAGACACCTCATCTCCCATGAAACGCAGGTCCTTGGCTTCCTTAACAGAATCAACTGACTCATTCGGAAGCTTCGATAGGACTCGCGTGGCTCTCCGTAGAACATCTTCAAACCGCAGTAACACAAGTATCCGCGGAGGCAAAAAGATTCACGAGTACGATGACGTTGCGATAGAAGATGGCAATGTCATTCTACTCAACACTGAATCCAACGATGCCAGTGATCATTCCACGAGTAGTCTGAATCACACTGGACTCCCAATTGGTGGAGAAATTAGAAATCCTCTCCGTTCCAATTCCACTGAGTCTTCTGGCTCCTCCAGTCTCACTTCAAGGAACTCAGTGGTCGCTGAATTCGATCCTTTGATGACTTTAACCCCAACGACCAATGGTGGTCATAGTTCAAGCAAGCCAACTCTCACTGCTGTTCCTTCCCTCCCCTCTAAAGGGTCATCCAAACCTCAGAGTTCGATTCCAGACGAAGCCGACAGGATTTCATCTCTCCACTTGAACGAAGAGCAGCAACATCGCTACGAATACATCGACACAGATGCTGAGGAGGACTCGGACCGACGAGCAAGCAGCAGCACCGCAGCTAGTTCCTCGTCAAACAATCTGGACAATCACTACAGCAGCTTAGGGAAACGGGAGAGTGAACCGAATTCTTCTAAGACTGCCTTAGGAAATCTTACCGCCTGGGAGAATCCTGAGTATTTCCCAGCCTTCTCCGTCCCTCCTGCCACACCAAAACGAGAGACTTTTCAAGTGATGAAGTTCCCTCAAGGATTCCAGGCAGTTGAAGTCGCTGATGAGCAGTACGAACCAATCGCTGCGCCTCCAGAAGGTTCCATGAGACTCAACAACTTGTCCCTCACTCCTCCAACAAAGCCAGAAAGGAGGAGCCCTCAGTGCATGAAAAATGTTCCTCCAAACGTCCCTTCCCCAACTTCTTCACAAGAAGACAACGTGGATGGATCCAGGAATCCCGACTCCCCTGAAACTTCCCCTGAACCTCCGTCATTTGTCCCTCCAGCTCAACCAAACTCTTCTGGAATTCTCAGTCAAAACAGCTTCTTCCGAAGATTCAGCAACAAACTGAAGCTGAACTCGATTCGAGAGGAGAATTCAGGAATATCCACTGCCACCCAGGGACCCTTTTCATCCACAATGAGTATTGGAGGAACCACTAAATGCAAAAAGTGTCAGTGGGAACACTCGCCCACTGACCATCATCAGTGCAAATATTCCCCCGTTCTCCGTCCAGACGTTGTCTTCTCCTCCAACCTTTACAAACCTTCGTCAGTTGCCTTAGGCCGGAAGGATTTCCCCAAGAAGCGTGTAGTTCTGAAGGATGCAAAACTCAAGTTCCTAAATGAGAAGAGCGAAGTCGCGTCAGAGATTCCGGTGGAACGGATCTGCGCTATCAGTCGCAGAGATGACCACAAAGTCAACACTAACTTGCCGGATCTCAAGTACTTTGAGTTGTTCCTTGTTAACCAAGGGAAGTCGTCTTCGTCCAGTGCCATGGTACTCGCAGGGGGCAATGAGTCTGACAGAGATTCCTGGATGAGGAAATACATTGAAACGTACACCACTTCGATTCCGCTCTCTATCATTTCCTCGTACCAACGGGGCGGGTGGACTTTCATGAAGGTCAGGTTAACCCCATTTCTACATTTAGCCCAGTAACACACAATTACTAAATTAAAATCTTTGGGTTGCGTACAGGAAGCAGTAACAAGTGAGTGGAATCTGAGTGTGATGGTCCTGAAGGATAGACAGTTGTACATCAGCTATCAAGGAACTGGAGAGTACTTTGAGATGGACTTGAGGAAAGCACGCTCAATTGGTGAGAGTTTGTTTTATTGTAGACACAGGAATGATTTTGATTTACATGAACCTTTGGTTTAATTCTCTACGCAGTTCTAAGTCAGAAAGACGACGAGCACAAATGTCCTTTCGTGGACAATCAGGAAGTCCTGACAATCGACTGCATCACAAAGATACTCTACGTCCAGACGGAAAGCGGAAAGGCCACTGGTGGCTGGGAAAAGGCCGTCAAAGCTGCAGCTTCTTTCAATGGAACGAAACTCCATGAAATGCAATTAACGCACGATAACGTCCCTGTGATTGTGGACAAGTGCATTGACTTCTTATACGCTCATGGCAAGTCTCATCAAGACATCCCTTCGTCTCTGGCCGTAATATTTGGTTACATATATATTATTACACTACTTCTGTGTACAGGAACACTCGCAGAAGGAATTTACAGGCAAAGTGGGTCGAACACAAGAATCACGCAGCTGCTTTCCGAATTCCAGAAGGACGCTTGGGGAGTCACGTTATCTCATAAGGACTACTCGGCACATGACGTTGCAGGGACTCTCAAGCGATTCTTCCGCACCCTTCCAGAACCACTAGTCACTTCTTCGTTGTACAAGGAATGGATCAAGGCACAAAGTAATTAGACATTATAGCATCCTTTGCCGTCATTCATTCGTCTATTATGCCAACTTAATATTTCTGGTGATTATAACAGACATGACCAACCCTGGATCCAAGAAGACAGAGTACTTAAGACTGCTAGAAACCCTTCCCCGAATAAACTACAATATTTTGAAGAAACTGATCTGCCATTTGAACGCTGTGCATGAATTGCGAGAAAACAATTTGATGCCTCTGGTCAACCTCGCACCTATTTGGGGACCAACTCTCATGAACGTAGACGTAAGAAACAATATAGAAAAGTATTGTTAGAGCTGCAGTAACAAAGCACTTTGTCTTGTGTAGTCGTCATCTGTAGCTCGAACATATGACACAGCATGCTGGGAGTGTGAAGTGGTGAAAGACTTGATTGAAAACTACTACGAACTCTTCCGCGTGGACTCTCAGGAGATTGCTCGAGAAAAGAAGATGCAAGACGCTCTCGAAAACTTTCATTTGGGTTCTTGCAAACGCAAACACTCTGGAGACATGAAAATCTGGATATATCTTTGGGATAAGGATGAAAGTTCTGCTCACAATGTCACAGTAAGTCAACAACTTTCTTCCCCTTCTTCTCTTTAACTTCCTCTCTCTCTCTAATACAAATGATATGTGGCTCTTCTACATCCACACCGTTACAAAAACTAAGTAAAAATATACCTCTCTCCCCTCCCCATATGTGTGTAGGTGTTTATTCCTTCCTCTTATAACAGCCTTCACAATATTACATCAGTTCCAAAGAGATCACAAATAAGATGCTTTCAAGAGGTTCCTTAAGACTTGCACAGAGCGAACCCAAAACCTTGAATTTTAGCCTACGTTGCCAATAGATTCAGATTTAATTGTACAACCCATTATCACAGTAGATGGGAAAGATGAGAGCTTTTGGGCGGATTGAAACTATTGAGAAAGCATTATCGTTTGAAGATCCGTGATGGTCATGACTAAACTAACAAAGTTATGGGAGAGGTACATTCAACATTGTAATTCAGGATCTGAGAGAGCACACACAGCAGAAATTAGGGCCAAAGTAATGTGACCAAAGCCCCAAAGTGACGTGACTGGACTGCACATTCAACGTCCATTTGTATTCCTCGACAGTTCACAGCTACCCTTGCGACTTGAGCTAAAATATTGCTGCTCTTCCTTTGACGACCCTCACATATTTCAACTTTGTCCATCTTTCTCTCGACTTTTGTTCCGAACCCTCTTCATCTTCATTTCCATTACATTAAAGTCGTTACAATGTGGAGAGTCAGGTGATTCAGCTACAGATACACTAGAATCTCAACAATTCAATTATTTATGAGAAATCATGCCAATAGTTGAGTCTAAGATAGATCACTGGTTGGTTAGGTTTTGAATGAACTTGTAACAATCAATGAAATCGTCTAGTGTAGAGGTTAAAGTCCCCAGACATCGAAGTGAAACATAGAAGGACTACGCGAGGTAATAATATATAGTATAGGTACCTGAATACAAATATAGAGAAAGTCAGTCTCAGAGAGTATTTTAGTCATGGGTGATACTTCAGATTATTCTATTCGCACTTCGCACGTCATAAGTGACCATGACTTTTTCAAGAAGGATTCTATCAGTCCTGTGAGGCTGTTCTGGCTTTTAGTAGCAAGTCAACGGCTTAACCCCTGCTGGACCAAAGGCTTGTATTTCTGTAATACATGATCAGTCGAGTGTGAGTCAATGTATGCAAAGTACATTCATTCCTCATAATCAGACAATCAGTATCAATATTCCAAGTGCAAATCCACAAAAGTAATTTATAGAAGAACAGAGAGCATCGTTAATGACACATAAACTCGTCGCTCATATGTAGTGTTTATTTTTCAGCTCACTCCGCAAAGTACAGCACACACCATAGTCCATCAGATCTGCACAAAGCATCAAATTCGTAGTGTGGAGAACCTATCTATCCACGAAGTGATCTGCCAAAACGCATTGGAACGTCCGTTGCATCCGTCAGAGAAAGTTATCGAAACAGTTCTTCGTTGGAGCATTTGGGATATCGACGAGAGAAAGGATAACTACCTCATCTTGAAGCGCAACACATTCTACCCAACTATCGCTGATTACGTAAGCATCTAATTGTCCTTTATTGAATCTAATTCGGAAATGTTCACTTCCAAACCAGCAATGCAATATGAAATGCTTACAACTCATCATTAGACTCGTCACATACAATATTTAATCCTCTAAGTTTTCCCAGAATTATGAATTCCCTTTTATACTTGCCTTAACGACTTTTGCAACTATTATCGCAATTCTTCATTAAAGTTTTTGCAATAACTCCCAAAGTACACGAGGTTCAAAGAGTTCACTGCAAAATTGACAAGTTTTCAAGTGCCAATTCCACTTTCTCCGTCCAACTTGTTAGCAAACTATCTCTTGTGTCGTGAATAGAACATTTCTAACCCATAAACTATACTTCCACATTCCAAACACTAAAGTAAGGAGTTTCCGTGTTCACTCAATAGAAGAAATTGAGCAATTTGGAAAGTAAAGAAATGGATAAGATTGGTGAATAATAAGTGAAATGATTTGAACGTAAGAAATAATCCAGTAGCATTTCATATCCTCCCTTCAGTGTATATTGACTTGTCGCTTGTTACTTAAAAGTCACCAACTCCTCAGTTGTGACTCCCTTTCTAATGAAAACTTCTCTCACCTCCCTCAATGACTTAAAGTGGGTGTGCATAATCAACATTTACTAAAAATTACAATCCGCCCTTAAAACAATAGACACATATTATTCACAGTCATTTCTAAACTCGCTTATTTCTCCCTTTATTCTTTCCCTTCCTTTCTAACTTCCAATACATTTTTCAGGATGGATTATCCCACTGATTAAAATGTGTCTTTTCCCGTCCCTCCTATATACGAAATTAAGTTACGCTCAACTATTCTAGTGTTTTTCTTGTTGTGACATATATGTCTCATTGTCTCACGTGTAACCATCTATTTCTTACAGGCAAAGGAGTCTCGGTCACTCTCTGGAGAGTTGAAGTATGCTGACAGCAAATCCAAATCATTTCGGAAGTGTCCTTTCACCTTCAATCAAGGCGTTTTGAGATGTTCAAAGGACACTAAGGTATATATGGCTTAATATAATCACATGAAACTTTCTTTAAACTCATGAGTACTGGGGTTGTCTTGTAAAACCAACGCATGATTAATTAATACTTTGAAAGTGGCTACTTATCACACAAAAAATCATTGAAGTATGATTGTGTGAAGCGGAAAAAGAGGAAAAGGAACCCCACACCGGTGCGGTGGTTCTGTTGCTCCTTGTACATCTGAATTAATAAAGTCCCTAATACACACACAGTCAACGCTACAATCATGCCATGACCATTTATTAGGCTATTAGTACGGCGCTAGGAAAAAGAAAAACACTTTTATGATCGCACTGCTCTATTATTTCCTCATTTATATTAAACAAAGAAAAGTGTCGTTTCACTCAGTAATTTTTTAAATGCTCTCTCTTAATTCTCCCTAGGGAGGTCACCGTAAGAAAAAAAACTTCCCTCTTTAAAACCTCAAATGAATGCAATTTAACAAAGACAAATCCAAAAGGGGAAGTTTAATTTATTATAGGCGCTTCATGTCTCTTCTTATGTTAAATGAAGTATTATTTCTATTCCTCCTCGTAATTTACAGCTACTCGCAGCCATTTTTCTTGGTTCCCTCACGGATTGCCGTAATTATTAGATTAATTACGAGACATGTAATTAACAAAGTTTTTAGTTGTTTAACTACACCAAACTGGAGTGATGAGATGGAATAATCATTAATGCAGGAGGAAGATTGTTGTGATGAATTTCCTTACGAATAATAAGATACATTGTGTTATGTGTCTTCAGCTGAGGTGCTCAACTTTCTCATTCTTCAACGATGAAAGTCAGGGTAGACTGTGTATATAACAGTGGAGACTTAAAAAATACACTTTGCCTGTCATATGTATAGAAGAAGGAAAGGGCGACTTGTGTAGACGGAATCAGAGAAACTGTCAGGAGAAGTTGAAAGCAATTAAAACCAGCGGTGTATAAAAGAAGGGAGCATTCTTGGAGGTGGTAGTGGTGGTCTGGTCTTTAAGTGTTATTCAGGTGGCTTGGTTACTTAGTCTTAATAATAATCATAATGATGTCATGTCTTCCTCAGATTTCCCACTCCACCTCCATTTCAACCCTCTTCAATTATTAAATCTTAATTAATGCAAGAGTCTCTCTGCCTCTTTCCTTTTACTCCTTTTTATGAAATGACTTTCTCCCGTAATTACCAAATAGACCTGTCTACCTCTAATTTCTTTCTTCTCTCCCAACTTCACAGGGTTGAACCACTCCCTTTTCATGTTGATCACCCAAATCACCCAACCCCACCCGTCATCCTCTAATTAAGTTTAATCTTCGATTTTTAAATACTTCAAGGAAAACTCTTTTTCTTACTCCTGCCAGGAATGTTTTTTCAATTGTTTTTCCTCGATTAATTTATGCAACCCTATTCTCCGATCTTATTCTTCTCTCCTTCAAACGATATCATGCGGAGTTCACTGAATTATGCAGAATGAAGCGCTAGTTGTTCTACTGAACCCTGTGTGTTCAATATTTGCATTGTTTGACCTTTCCATGTATGTGTAGTTTTTAAAAGTACTTTAAGGGGACCAAACTGAACAATGAAAATGCAAGTGTATAACTCAAACACACATGTTTATTTCAGGGTTTAAACGAGCTTGGGTCTTGGAAAGTCGAGGACATAGTGTGGTACACGGGATGTGAAAGCAAGCGCACCCCACCAACAAAGTAAGTTTGATATGATACTATATTACATACCTTTGGTGCACTTTAAACATCTTGATTTAACTCGTGTCCTACTTGTATTGCAGGTGGACATTTACCTTTGTCAAAAGAAACACTCCGTATAAGAGGTAAGACACACATTCCTCTAACGTGTGACATTTAAGAAAGTAAAAAGATGAACAACTCTCACCTGTGAATTATAAACTAGATTGAAGCGTATTAATTCGGCTCACTAAAAATAATATGTGTATACCTTAGGGAACTGATACTGTCAATCAACGCGCTGGTTTCCACTTAGACTCAAATCTCTAGAACACTCTTACATACTTTTCATCAATTTAATTCTCCAGGTGTAATTAAAGCGAAGCAATTATACACGCTAATTTCATTCAGTAGTTTTGACAAAACCTATAATTGTAAAAACACTTTCTTAAGTGCCTCTCTGCTTTTCCCCTCATGTGTATTTCTTATTAAAGCTAAACGCGTATAAGTACCACATACAACAATCAAGTTAAAATTACATACTAGTAGTTTGTTGGTGTTGCAGGATTTGGTGTGTACAGCAGTTAGAAGTATTTGAAGTAATAATTTTGTGAAAAAAGCATCACAATTACATGAGCTACGCAAATTATCAGTTTAATAATGACAAGCATCAAGAATTGACAAGTAGGAAAGAGCATGTAAATCCCCAAATGTAAATTGATGATTAGCACTGAACGGAAAGTAGTGTTTCTCGTATAAACTTATACGAGACAGACTTTTACGGGTTGTCCTTATTAATTCTTGTACCTCTCCATTTTTCGCCACTTGTCTCATTTAAAATGACCGTAGTGACATTGCCTCTACAATATTAAAGGGTTTCATTAAGTATAATTCACTTTTCGTTTGGATCATCACGCAGACTGAGTGTTGTGTGGGTTTACATTGATTCATTATTTTTTATTCGTTGTTTAATTCACCCTCTACTGAGTGTGCCCGTGTTGTGCATGCAATACCAATAAATAAGGGAGATATAGTTTCATGATAAGCGCCAGTTAATTCTGTGTTTATTCTCTTACAGGGGTAAGGATGAACCGTTCTTTGGAAACGTCATAAGCTTCAACTCTGAAGATGAATTGCAAAAATGGTGGGGATCTATGATAGTCACTTTACACCCCGAAGGACTTTCCCCTTCTGTAATGATTTAAAATGTCTAGACACATTTCTTAAGTGTATTGTTCTGTACTTTTATTTCTCATTTGCTTACTCAATGGTTTAAATTAATCCTCATTAATTCTTCTTGTGAATCCTCTTGAATCTTAAGAAACCACTTGAGCTAAATTTGTTAGTAATTTCGATTCAGTTTATTGCATGCGTGTGTCATACTTCCTGTGGAAAAAGAGACAACCGACCGAAATAATGGAAGTAATAAAGATGCTCTTTAATGGTCATCATAATATTGTGAATTGTGACTCTTGTTTTAGGATATAAAATATTGCTAAGTTGTGTACTTACTTTTATCACCAGTTTTAAAACCTTTGTCATGTCATGTTATGATAGATTAATAGCCAAGTTAATTTTAATACACAAGCATTGAATTGAAAAAGGTGCCTTTTACTGTATAAGAAATGTACAAAGCTTTACGTGTGATACCACTTTACCTTGTACGCAATCGAGTATACCACTCCACCAACAGATCTTTTAGGTAGCTGTAGTCTTGTTATACACACAGACGTTTTATCGTGTTAAATTTTTCTAAGAATTTTTAACAGATCTTCCGGAAATAAATATTCAATATTATGTGAAGGTTTGTCCACTACTGCTCACTGTGTCTTAATTAATCAAATCCATTAAGACTTCCCCATCTTCAGTGTTTCTTCTTATGTTTATATTTTAACAAGCTTCTGTCACTCACTCAAGTTTCTCCCGGACACGGAAGGCAGGTGAAATTAAATTCAAAAATTAAGGTCTGGCTCAGACTGTCGTGTGATCATGAGTTGGGTATGATGAGCACAGTTAACAGATGAAGACTTGGATTCCCGAAGGCGACCAAACTTCACCGTCTCATCTGCCCATTCAGATTAAAATTTTTTATGCACATAGCATTCAATTGAAACGAGGACAAGGGAAATACATAGTCACCTAACGGTTAATACAAGACCTAGAGTGCCATCATTGACAGACCTGGCTAGGGATCGATTCTGAGATGCTGTCCAGACACTTATTAGAGTCGACTGCTTAAGTCTCTGGACCAACCTGCCATTCACATTTCTACAAGTTTTATGTCTTCTCTAGAACTCAATTTATAAAACTTTATTGCTGTATTGTCGTTAAGATTGTAGAAGGTCTTATAGAGGACGATCGGCAACTTAAAACATGTACAAACATGACTTCCTCACTTGTGTATTCCCCGAGAACGAGATACACACATAACAATACTGAGACAGGACACGAACGATGAATCTACAACTCATACACATACTATATGGCAGTTATTTAAATTTAAATAGATTCGTGTTCCACTACCGAGTAAACAATTAATGCACTGAATAAGTACTACGATTATATCGTCTATATGCCTCCTATCAACGGTTTGGAAGTGTTTGCATATCCTGTCGTCTTCGAGAACAAGATACCAGAAACTTCTTAATCTCACATTCAGTGACAGAATTTGCATCTCATCGCACTGCCTCCTGAATAGGATCAGTGATCATCTTGAGATACAAACAGTACGTGGAATTACAAATACCTTGGGATCATTAATACCTTCCCACTTTTTAAGTACATGAATAAAAATTTAGAAAGTCAGTCTCAGACTGAAATGTGATCATGTGTTGAGTATGGTGGGCACAGTTTGTGTGGAAAGCAGTTTCCCATGCTGAATGGGCGACTACTTTCTACACTACCCATCTGCTGCATTCAGATAATTGACAATTTGCACATTGCATTTAGATAAGCGAAATCAAGTTAAATACCCTACACATTACTAGTTAGTCTAGAGTGCCATCATTGACTATATGACTTTCTCAAGAAGGATTCGATACTGGGGGGCTGTTCAGACTTTTAGTAGCAAGCCAACTGCTTATCCTCTGGACCAAATGCTTCTATTTCTATAATAGATCAAATTCAGTCTAATATGAGTCAACTACATGCAAACATTCATCCCAAAATCAGACAATCCTAACGCAAATGCACAAAAGTAATTCATAGAAGAACAGAGGACATGGCTAATGACGTATAAACTCGTCGCTCATAAGTACAAATTGTCAAAATATTATGATACACTTGTATAAAAATCGCCCCAGCAATGAAAGGAATACCATGAGGAATATACTGAAGGATGAACGTTATAGCCATTACACTTTGAGAGCTTATTTAGTGCATTAAACGCGAGGGTTCATTCATGCCAGGAAAAGGCAGCAGTAGGGATATTCCGTCATAATTCCACTTTTCACTAAGGGTGAACAGTTGAACAGTTTCTACCCATCTCGGATTTCTTTCATGAACTCCAAGTGGAAGTGGATTACACTGGGAATCAAACAATGAGAAAGTTAGGATTAGAATTATGTGAACTCTTTGTGTTTTTCCCAATGGGATTTGCCATCAAGAATCTCTATTTGATGGAAAATTGAGCATGAAATCATTCGCCAGTCTGTCCATTTATCTCTAATCACTTCCCCTACGTTAATATCTCCTCCTCATTTCATATACTCCTTTTTAGCTATGATATGCTTTCATTCTATGCAATAAAAACTTACTAAAAATGAAGGAAACGTACACATGTACTACTGTAACCAACTTAAATCCCACCTCACCCAAGCCAACTTCCTGTGTCATGTAAATATTGTAGTCAATTATGATTTTTTGCAAGAAACGGTGAGCAATGACAATATGACAGTTTCATCAGACAGTAGTGGGCCAGTTTTCACTTCAGAAGACGCGTGTGGACTAAGTGGAGCCCACGAAGGGGCCACGCGGCTCTCCACGCGACTCGCCGATTTGAAATAATAGCGAGAAGGTCAAAAGGTGTCATGTCACAGGGGCTGCCCATCCGATTCGGATGTGGGAACAAAATTGGAGCACGAGACCAGTGTCACTTTCCATTTCCTCAATTTTCAATCTTGTTAGCAGCACCACCAAAGCAATAAAATAAGGGAGGGGATGTCACTCCCAGTCCATTATTCTCTACAAGCGTGACGTGATTTTTGTCAGTTCGCACACAATCTCTCCATCATCATCTAATGTCGAATTCTAACTATGAAAGCTCCGATCAAAAACTTCTTTATTCATTTCTTAAGTGATTAACCACTCATGATTCACAAGTCATGTTTGTGTTTAATGCGCGCATCCTTCATTTGATTTACTTTGGGCGATGATAAAAATTAACAATAATCACGCGAGTTATCAATTGAGGTGGTTCCACATACTGAAGAGTCAGAGCCAAAAGAGGGTTTCACAGAACTAAAGGGTATCGCTAGACTTTGTAGCCAGAAAGTAGAACAACCCAGAATGTTTCTCCAGAAAAATAATATGCAAAGGAAGGTGTAGTAGTGGGTGACTAGAATGAGTGAAGAGAAAGGCCTTGAAGAAATTTCAAGAGGGTTGAAAGCTACCAAGAAGGCATCTAATAGAAGCCTTAAACAGCTACTTAGCCTGAGGAGACTTCCAGGATTGGCTGTCTCAAAGAATAAGATGGAGAAGGTTGGATTTGGAAGGAATGGTGATGAATATTTGAGCCTGGCATGAATAATAGGTTGGATGTCTCTTGTCTCTGCACATCCAATTATCTTCAACTTAACTTCTCCAAATTAACTCTCTCTCCGTGTTCTAATTAA
>JAQGAB010000378.1:0-29068 GCA_034696565.1 Isotomurus graminis | reverse complement strand
GCCAAAGAGTGGTCTGTCACAGAGTCCACATACGGAAGAGCCAAACCTGGAGCTTTGATATTTCGTGAGGAATTCAACACATTGAATCTTGATGTTTGGAGCCATGAAATTACCATGGGGGGAGGAGGGGTAAGTACTCTGTATAAAGGTATTTAGTGCAAATGAATGGTCGTACACACTTTGATTTGATATGAATCTTTTGCATTAGAATGGGGAGTTCCAAATCTATCAGAATAACAGGTCAAACAGTTATGTGAAGTATGGAAAACTCTACCTCAAGCCAACTTTGACGGCTGACAAATTCGGAGAGGACTTTTTATATGAAGCCAATTTGCACTTGGGAGGAGGATCTCCAGCAGATCAGTATGACTTGTTATACATATGATTAAATCTATTGAACACCTGCCAGGTTGTATTATTATGTAATGTTGATGCAACAGATGTACAAATCCATTGTGGGATGGATGTGAGCGTCAAGGGACAAAGAAGAAAATCATAAACCCAATTATGTCCGCTCGAATCCGAACAGTTAATTCATTTTCATTCAAGTATGGGAAAGTTGAGGTTCGAGCTAAAATTCCTACTGGAGATTGGATATGGCCAGGTATTTGAATGACACAGGACTGAAAGATGAAATCTAAGCACGTTGTGTTCCTAATAATAATTTACTTACAGCGATTTGGCTGCTACCAGAAAACAACCAATACGGATCTTGGCCAGCTTCCGGGGAGATTGATCTTCTTGAATCCAGAGGCAATTCGGAGCTATTTGATAAAGACAAAGTACATATCGGATCGGAACAAGTGACCCAGACGCTTCACTTTGGACCTTATTACCCTTTGAACGGGTGGGAGAAAACGAGCTTCCCATCCAACACCGATAAAGGAAAGGGTTATGACAAAGATTTCCATTTGTACCAAATTGAGTGGACTCCAGGTATTTTTTTCCAGCCACCGGCAAACATATTAATTCTGCTGATGCAAATTATAATTAAACCCGATTCCTACGGTTTATCTAGAATTCATTAAGTTTAGCATCGACAACGACCTCACAGCCGAAGTTCACCCTGCTGATGGAGGCTTTTGGGACATTGGAAAATTCCCAGAGGGAATTGATAACCCGTGGAAGTACGCTGAGAATCCTAAAATGGCACCGTTCGACCAAAAAGTTAGTTCATGAAGCAAATATGCCATGCATGATCTAATTGTGTGATACATCTGTTGTCTGTAATCTATTACAAATATTTCAGTTTTATTTCGTCTTGAATCTGGCTGTTGGAGGCACCAACTCTTATTTCCCGGATAGCTCTAAAGGACCTTACTCAAAGCCATGGAAAAACAGTTCACCTAATGTACTACTCATATCGATAATTACAATTCTTCGATAGAGTAACTTTAAATCATTTTATTGCATATTTTGCATTCACAGGCGATGCTTGACTTCTGGAAAGGACGGAAAGACTGGCATTCCACTTGGAAAGGTGAAGACTCAGCGTTAGTGGTTGACTACATTAGAGTTTATGCTATTTAAGGACTCATACTCATGTACCCGATCCTCCGGTATTTCTGATCTTTTCAAGTTTTGTACATGATAACAAAATGTATATTAAACCATTAGCACTTCAAAGTTTATGGTTGTTTTTCATACAAATAAATGTGTTTCAAGTAATTAAATGGCCATGCTAGGCCCAAGTACTTCAGACTTTCATACTAATAACCTGAAAGATGAGTGTCTTTCATTTCAAGCAACTTCCATTCCCGATTTCATGCCAGAAAGTCTCCCAATCTTCACAAATGAGTCTGAATTAGATGAGCAATTTTACCCAAACTCCTCCTCCCTTCAGAATGCATACACCTGTCCATGATAGCATTAACTCACATGCAGTTCTCTTCAATGAATGAACTCTCAATAGTTCACGTCATATTAAAGCATTATTATATAGTCCTGAAAGCTACATCTTCAGGTAAAAATTAAGTGCAGGGATGGACAAACACGAAAACGAGTGCTTTCCCAACAAGTTAAACGTTGTAATTCATACATAACTTAACCTAGTAAAAATATTAAAAAGAAATCCCCAACTCTCGAAGAAAGTGAAACGCGTGATGCTTTTAAGCTTATGCAAATAATATGGAAATAGATGATGATGTGATTTTACGGATAAAAAGTGATTCTCACTTCTTGTCCACCGCCTCTGCTCCACTCTCAGCAACCACAGAGAACCACCTTCATTGACCATCAAAAGCGAGCATCATTCATTCGTCATCCGTCTTCTTATTGCGGATCTCCGTATCCATCATATCATCCATGATCTTCATCTCATACCCTCTCACCACCACCACCACCACCATCAATGCTAGAGAATGCTGGAGATGAGAACGAAGAAGCGACCGCCACCACCACTACCACCACCGAAGTTCTGGAAAGTGAGAGGCGTGCGGGATATGCGAGAGAATAGTCGTTGCGGGGAATGAGCGAGAAGCCGGTGAACCCGGAGGGATTTAAATTTGGCGGTGTTTGGTGGGACGAGCGAAGCCAACCTTTGGGAGACAAGCCTCTTCTTCCTCCCTCTCACTCACTCCAGTCTTCTCTCCCTCTCTGCCTCACCAATAACTGCGCTCTTCACGTATTTTTTAAAACGTCATGTCGGACCCTAAGGTCGAAACCTCCAACGCCGAAACACCAACCCCCACCCTCCAACAGGTATGTTTTCCAGTGACTTTCTCCCTTTCGTCGACTAAGGGTACTTTTTCATCGACTTTTCCTCCGTTCGTCGGTACCTCCGTGTTGTAGTTGTGTATGTTGTGGCATTGGTGATCGGGGGTCGGCTCGTTTGGAATTTCCGTGGGATATCTGTAGAATACACAATCCTTGGAGTATGGAACAGCGTTGTGTGTGAAAAAAGAGTGGGGAAGGGTCAAAGGGCACCAGGGGTAGGAGTGACATATGGAAAATGAAGAGGATTTCAGGAGAAAATCAAAGAAGTTGTTGGTGGGGACTGTGGGGAGTGAGGATGAGGGGGACCCGTGATGGCGCACGGTGGCTGCCTCGTATCCTTGCACCTTCTCTTGTGTTCATACCCACTTGACACTTGGCTTCGTGATCGTCTCATGTTATTGTGGCTCATCTTCCGCGTCTTTTTCACAACAAGTCAAGTTCATGGCTATCATGTGCAACACGAGCCCGCCCCGGTCTTTAGTGCAAGAGTTGTTTTGGTTTTCGTTTTGGAGGGTTTAGAAAGATTTGCAGTTTGTTGAGAAAAGGGAGAACGGAAAGACCGTTATTGAAAAGATTTGGGATTCTGTGGTGTACACTTTGAACTCTGTTGAGTCTGTTGGTAATTGGAACATGTTTATATTGCAGGATGGAGCTGGAACTGTGGAAGCGGCCACTGAAAACTCGACGAAAGGGCGAAGAGGAAGTGCGGGGAGACCGAAAGTTTCTAGAATAATGAAAGATGTGCAAGAAGGCGAAGCTTTGCTTAAAGTAAGTTCACAGTGTTGAGTGTAAATTGGGATGGGACTGGGAGATGAGATGTTACGCTATTGTTTGTACTAATAGGAAATGGGACACAGGGAAGAAGGTCCAGAGATTGAAGGACGCAGGAGAACTAGATCTTCTGCAAGAGGTGGTCCACCTCCGCCTATCACTCCACCTCCAGTGAAACGAGAAAGGCGAACTGGGTCTGCTGCTAATGCAAATGCGAACTCTGCAGAGAAGAAGAAAGCTACCCCAACTCCTCCACCCGCCAAAGGCCGTAGTCGTGGTCGAGGCCGAAGAAAGAAGGATGAAGTGGACGCTCCTGAAAACAATGGAGATGAAGCTCATGATTCTGTGGAGGAAGATGAAAAGATGGAAACTGATGTAGTAGATAATGCAAAACCTGAGGTGTCAGAACCTGCAAAAGTAGCAAAAGAGTCTAAAGAGCCCAAGGAAAGCAAAGAAAAGGAAGCTGCTCCTGCTCCTGTTGCTGCAACCGAGTCCCCTAAGAAAGTTGAAGAGAAAAGCAACGATATCAAAAAAGCAGAACCCAAAGTAAGCACAAAGTGCTCCGTGACTTGTTACTTGATAGTAGTTTGCATGGAGCTTTATCTAATGCGTAGTTGGGCTGTGCTTGGTTTTGTTTAGGTGGAAGAGAAGAAACCAGAACCTGCAAAGAAGGAAGAAGAGAAAAAGGCACCTACACCTGTGAAGGATGTTAAAGAACCTGTAGCAGCAACGCCTTCGACGCCCGAAAAGAAGTCAGAAGCATCTCCCGCTAAAGTGTCCGTTGCACCAGTAACTGTGGAGCCGAAGAAAGAGGAAAAGAAGGAGGAGTCTCCAGCCAAGAAAGATACTCCTAACGCTGCTCCCGTCGCTCTTGCACCAACCGTCGCCGCTACAAACTCCACACCAGAAAAGAAAACTAATGCTTCTCTTGAAACAGGGAAGGAAGTTGTTAAGAGCCAGAGCCCTAATACAAATATATCTGTAACAGCGGTGTCCTCTAATAATGCCAACAACTCTTCAACTCCCTCTGCCCCAGCCCCACCATCATCTGAGAGTTCAACTGTGTCACCTCAAAAGGCAGATTAAACAGTAATCTGTCTGTAACGTATGTTCTGCATCAGTGAATTTATACACTATAAAAGGATCATTTTATTATTGCACATAGATATATTCAGATATAAGATAGTTGTGTTAACTGTACATTGTTTTACGAATGATTTGTCACATGAGCTGTCAAATTCTCTCAGTGAATATTTTAAATCTACACTTTGCTTTCATAGGTTATATTTACTATCCAATATCAATTTTCTACTAGATCGGAGGTGAAGTGTTTCTTTTAGAGATAAAAGATGGAATTGATACTAATTGTAGTGATTTTTGTTTGTTATAAACTTGAAGTTTTAGTAGCCGAACATATAGTGTGTTGTTTATTGGTAGTTTAATAATTGACCAAAGCCGAGCATAGAATTATCTTTGTTGCATGACAAAGATGTTTTATTTAATCAAAGTGTTACGTCGAACCGTTGGGATATAGTGTAGTTCCCCTTAATCCAATCCTGCTGGTCTTAACTGATACACGAAATAAGTAGGTTTCCCTACACTTTTAAAGTAGTTGATTTAAGTATCATGAAATTTACATTACTTAACATGTTCTCATTTCACGTCACATCTTCAAGGGTCGTTTTACGTACTGATAATTACAGAGTATATATTCTCCGGGAATTCTTTGATTCATCCCACTATTGTAGTGTCGCACATGTGTCAAATTCTCTCCCGACTACCGAAACATCCTTTGTGTCAAAGGCTAAATTCTGGTAAAGAATGTGTGAGTGTCCTTCTTACAAACCTGTAAAACTTACAACGCAAGTCTTTGTTACAGTTTAAGACCTGTTTGTCGATAATATTCCACTTTAATCGACGTATTAGTGCGTATACCTAAGGCTCTCAATAAAGATTGTAATCATTTGGTTATGAAACATAATTCGGCGTGTTTTCAAACTCACTGTTTCCGCTTGCTTTAAAAAACCATTGTTTATCATGATATACGAGACAAACCAAGTGAATCGAACTGCAGCCAGTGACATTAACTGACAGAATGATCTCAACAAACTCGCCTTTTTATGAAGCGTTTTGATAATTAAAAATACTAAAATTTGAAATTCCCTATCATTTGATACAAAGGGAAGGTCGGTATTTGGTTACCCATCAAGGTGGTAACGTTTGCGGTATTACATTCCATAGAATTGGTTAGTATATTATTGTGTCCGCTGTATTACAGTTAAAATGACGAGGGGTCTTAGGTTAGAAAGGAGTTAGCATAGTTGTGTAAATTATTTTTACTGATAGATAATGTATGTAATAGAATCGTACAAACTATTGAAAATTATGGTCAAGAAAAGAAAAGATTGGCTATGCAACTATGAAAATAAAGTTACTGCTACAGATTTCCAATGTTGTTTACTTGCAGAATACCTGGTGTTTAAATTAAGTGTTCTTCATGCCAAATCTGCTGAAAACTGTCTACAATAATCATGTTGCAAATAATCTCGCACATAGTAAAAGGCATATTTCTTTGAAGTGTTGTGTTGTCTGAATGTTTTACTGTTAAAATCCATACCATTGCATTTTGCTGCTGGCAGAGAAAAGTGCTTAGTCTAAGCACTAATTATAGGAGATACATTTAGAAATTCAAAGAGACAGGAGTGCCGAGTGGGAATTAAGTATTTGCAGAGCATTTGTGAGTGACAAGGATTTCAGCTTCTGACGCAGCACTGATTGCACAACTTGAAAGATCTCAAATACCTCCATCTGGATGGTAAGACGAAGATATATAAGTTGGAAGAACTTGGAAGTAGTTCTACCACAATAAACACTTACGACTTAAGATTTTCTTGTACATTGACTAGTAATGATGCTGGAAGAGATAACCTCCTTCTACAATATAACAGCAAGATTAGCTGGGGAAAAGTAGATTATAATTATGAGGATTGTGCTTTCAGCATAATATTCCCATTTCCAGGAGAATGTGAAGTGGTGGTGCGACACGAATTTCTTGCTTAAGGAATTATCCACGCCTTGTTGTACTTCTTTGTATCCTTTAACTCTTATCTGCACTGTCGCAGAATCCTGTCACGTATCAAGAGAGCACTGTGAAATATATGCACTGTATACTGCCGCAGGAATTTGGAAATGAAATTAATTACTCTCCTTATCAAACTTAAGCACTAAAAATAGTTGCTGTGCGGACATGAGACCTCGAAAAAGCATATTTATAAGGCAGCTCAAATAGACCAAAGTGGCTAGATTCTTCTTTATGGAATTGTCTTTCACAATTTGTGTAGCATACCTCATGCATTCATACATGATGGCAATGCCAGATTTCGAATTTTCGGAATAATAATCTTTACTAGTGTCTTGCGCAACATTTGAGTCTCAGAGTGGCACCACAAAATAGCCACCTAAACACCAACCACAAGGGCTTTAGTAGCGTCTGTATATTAACATTCGAAATGCTAATGAGATGTTGAAATCGTTTATGGGTATTTCGAAATCTCAAGTGACAATTTCATTGGATTTGTGTAATAAATAGAAAACCTCGCGAAGTGGATATCCGAATCGAAAGTACAATACAGAGAATGTTCTCAATAATACATTAAATTATTGTTTCGTTCACTTACAGATAAGTGGGATTTTTTATGTTTCTGTTGCGTCAGATGTTGGAGGTAGTGAAAGCAAGATATTTCTGTGAAAGGCGTAGTGTATACATAATATATGGAAAGTGGAAACGGTCAGCATTGACATGTTCAACAATACAGCACATACATAAGTTATTATGATGGGAAGTTGCGTTCAGCCTTTCACTTTCTCGTCGTTAAGCTTGGGCTTGGAGTACCCTTCGGCCCGTTCGTGCGCGTTGTTCAACTTCACAACTTCAAACAGTATTCCCTGAAATGTACAGAAGAACCGATTGCTTGGAGTGGTGCCCTTTAAAATACAAATGCCGGTTCACAAGCAGCATTTTGAACGATTTATGTTTGCAGAACAGATGACGGTGGACGAAGTATACATTGAAACAAGAGAAAGTAAAAGTGTTTGTTCCGCCCAAAATTCTATTTCCGCTTTGAAATGCATTATTTCCACTAGTCTTGTCTGTCTTCAGTTCTACGCGTATGTTTTACAGAGATCTGTTGTTTTAAATCTGAAGAAAGCTCAAATAAAACGAGGGAAGTAGTGTAATGAAATTCGGAAAGTCAAATAATCCGTTCTTTGAGTTCTGTATATCTTGATGTGATCCTTGAGGTGCATATCACTCGTAATATTATGCTTACAGTTGATGCTACACTCCGGCTTTACAAGACCTGCCTGAGTTTTGAGGAGAAACGTGCTACCTAAAGTGAGAATTAGAATTATGCTTACTTTGCTGTTCACATTACACCTGTCTCTTTGACGTATATTTGCAATTTCAAGTAATGAAATGAACCTCTCGAGTATCAAAGAGATTTTAAAGTACAGTCCTAGAATAGAAGTACACAGTTAATGCAGCATTCAGCAGTTACGAATTTTTACATAACAGTCCAGTATAAAATACTTTTGACTCATACAATCGTGCCTAATCACTAAATTTTGCCTTCCAAACCCAAAACCCAAATGTCATGTACCTACTTAAATATTTGAACAACGAAATCATTCCAAATCTTTTCCTACCAAATTATGTTCTGAAAAGTACAATTGTTAGAATTAGAATACAAAACTTTTAATACATATTTATAACGTGCAGCTAATTCAAAATAATTCTATTTGACTAGCGAAACCGTTTCTGAGGTTTATCGTCTGGATCGATAATAATAACTCACTGCCATATGCCGTAAAGACATGAATGCAATATCGTGATTTGAAATGGTAAATCTAAAATTGTCTCACATGGCACTCGTACAGTTCATTCAGTCCCAGTGAGTACAAACAGCGTAACATATTTTAGTATCTGTTGGGAAAGCATCGCCAGGCATGAAAAAACAAATAATAAGCAAGGCTATCGTGGGCTACGGAATGTGTACGTTCGCCTGCGAGCACACAAGATGTTTGTGGATACTATAAGCCCTGTGACTTGGCATACATATTATTGACGTAAGTTGACATACTTGAAACCTTACGGCATATGGCTCGCCTAAATCTGTATAGGTATTTTACCTGGTTCCTCTGTATTGGCCAAAGTTTACTGAACAGTCGAAGCATGAATACCAAGAAAATGAAACTTTTCGAGTAGTGGAAGCGGAAAGCGAGGTTATTATGCTGACTTTTGGTCACACCGAAATCGAACTGTCAAATATATTGAAACCTGAATGCAAATATTCCACACAGTACCTTGATATCTCACTCTTCCTTCGTCACCAGAAGACGCCTAAAACATGCAGCTAGTCGGTGGAGTGGAAGTCTCGAAACCAGAATCGAACTGCTGTTTGATCATTCCATTCTTCGAACTGAAAGGAAATGCGGTGGAATCTTTGGTGCTGAAAGTCTATTAGACAGTGTGGCACATCTGCTTTGTATTTATGAATACTAATTTGTTACCCAAGCACAAAATGTCGACCTGCATTCAAAATCAACAATCATCAACCTTAACCTAAAAAAGCATATACGGTTGCTGAACTTTGGTTATTGTTCTTTCGTGTGCAGTCTGCGATTTATGGCGTTCCTGGACATTATACACTATTTCGCATTGACTAAAGCCATAATACATATCTAAAGCACTACGTAGTAACCTTGTTGTTTGTGGCAGACTACCAACTTGCCAAGCGATGAAGGCTAATCGAAACCAACTTTATAAATAAATTATGGCTAATTAATTAGATTAGGTGCTCGACAGGCTTTCTTATTAATTGGAAACATGCGTCATGTCTCTATACACAGTAAAATAACATCTTTATTCTTCCACCAATGGAACTCCCACATGACATCAAATCAAACAGCTTGAAGATCCGGGGCTGTTTGTAAGCTTTCTACTTAAACAACACGTTTTTATTAACCGGTCTTTGATTATAAGCCATATCGCATGTATTAGCATACTTATAAAATTACTAAACAAGTACCAGAACTATTTGAATATATAAAACACTTTTATTGATGGAGAAAGTAGCGGAATGATTTCCTTCCCCTTTCTACTACACGTTTTACACCGTTTCCAAACTAACTCAATATTTCATTTTGAAAATACCTACTGTCCGTGTGCCTAGGATCATTAAAAGTGGAACCATATTCCTTCCAAATCTGCACAAAGAACCATCACTACTATACAACTACAGTGCAAAAAGTGTCCCACAAAAAATGAAAAGCCCTGCTACAAAAAAAGCAGGGATTGTGACCGGAGAGAAAGTCCAAATGGGTTTCCTTGCTTTTAGTAGGGGGCTTGGCAAGTAAGTTGAGTTGGTGAGCTGAATGCGGGGATACTTGTGAAGTCCGACTTGGGTTGCCTTTCAGCGTTGAGCGTAGTTGTGTTCTGGAAGGAGAAGAGAAAGCAACTCGAGAAACTGTTTTCTGAGTCCCAACTTCCATGCAAGCACATTCGTTCTAATAAAAGTCTGGAAACCCCAATATCAGTCCGAATTATTCAAAACCATTCACTTACTACCAATGATTTTTTTCTCTTTTAACCACTTAGGTTTACCCCCGTGGTGTTTTCAATCCCATTGATTGACACTACTATTAAGAAACTATAATTTATTGCACTCAAGTAGGGAGACGTAGGGCGTCTGGCAGAGAAATAATGAATTGGTAGACTTAGTGTATACATACGCACTGCAGGGAAGTCGTACACTCAGCATTTATTCATTATTCTTTAGCAAGTGACAGTGAGACTTATTTACGTATATTATTAACTATCGCCATTAGCTGTCGTTGCTTAAATACCTGAAATACTACAGCAAACAGACGAGTGAGTACACGTAGCCTGAAGCATCTTTGTCTTACGTCTACAAATTATTGCCACAAGGACGAGTCGTGGAGTTGAAGTCATCTTGAATTAGGTAAGAAACACCCCCCTCATACTCTAAATGTCGGGTGAAAGCAACTCCAGAAAACGAGAGTACTTCTTCACAGGGATGAAATCTATCAGAGTAAAAAAACCATTCGCCAGAAATCATTGGAGTGAAAATTGCACAGTAGCGTGTGCGGAATTTCCATTCATTTCATTGCTTTACGCTTCTTCTAGCTCAATTCGACGCGAATCCTCTTTTCTCTTCTGGTGTAATTTTCTCAGATAAAGCACACACACACTCTATTTGTGGCTCAAGTTATGTCCATCCGATTTCTGGAATCGGGAGTTTTATTGCTAAAAGTTAAACTGTAAAATACTCCTTGGTACAAGTGATTTAGGCTGTGGAACTTGAGATATGTATTTCTTGGTGAGCTACGAGAGTATCAATTCATTTTCATACGGTTGACTCCCCAATATCCATTCACCATTAGCTCGTTTTATCCACTTCACCAACCAAAGGATTTGGATTCAGCATTTTATATTTGAACTCTCATTACTTCTAGTACCAATAGAAAACGAATATTCGTGACGTATATGGGGAATAAAGTGACTGTGAATATACGGGAGAAAGTTGCTCATATACAATAATGTTATAGTTTCCACTTCACCTCTGACAAGAATAGATTGAAAGAGTTGTAGACTGTAAACCACGAGCATATTGAGTGAGGATGAAGAAAGACGTGTAAGCTTCTTGAGTTCAGCTTCAGACAATCGAAAATCTAGATACTTTGCTCTTTCAGTTTCAAACACTTTCTTTCCCTTCTCTAACTCTGACCTACACAAAGTGACAAGCTCATTAAAGGTGAATGAAGCCTAGGCATATCATAATAATGATCATATCCCTCCGTATTTCTCTCACAATGTGAAAAGTAGTTCAGAAGTGTCTGAGGTTTTTGAAGTAACTTTTATGAGGTTACCCTTTTACCATACTACACCGCAGACCAAACTCTCCTCCAGTTAATCTTTTATTCATTGTAGACTTCCATCATTCAGTGGAGGTTACAAATTGCCTAAAAATGTTAATAAGTGGAAGAAACTCAAGTTGTCTAATTTATCGCACTTGGATGACATTTTTATAGTTCTTACAGTCTAATGGCCAATTGAGAATTGTACAAGTATATAGAGGTTACAAAGCGTGAAAAAGTTCACTAATGACTTCGTTTTCGCACTCTTTGCTCGGATGGAGTGTGTACTGAATCTGCTGTGTGTAATTAAGTGGCATGAAGCATCAAATATGGTTCTTGATGAGACTCAACCCTCACCATCCTCTTTCTCTACTTCATCCCCCTGTCAGGAAATCCCGGAAGACTTTCTCCATTTCATTTCCTGTCTTTAATGAAAAGTGCTTGTCCCCAAGTGTGTGCCAATACACAGCGAGCCTCATTCACAATACCCGACACAAATTTCTCTCTGTGTTCCTTCGTTCGTGAGACAAAGATAGGATTCAGACGTGACATCCTAACCACCTAAATATTTTGTGATGTGTCACATATACACTTTTATGTACACTGGGACTTTATTTAGTTCATTTTGACGTAAACAAACGACTCTTGTAGAAACTCGCGTGGGATAAGGTACGGGAGAAAGTGCATACACACCTATAGGAGTTTTGTACAGGGAATGGAAAAGAAAAATGCGTGCGAATAGAGGATTTCTTATGAAAGTTGAATCAGACTGCGGTTGTATAACAAACCGAGACACAAATTTAATTAGTTTTGGATTGAGCCTTCTTCCTACATGAGTTGCAACTTAACCAGAGGTTATTACAAAAGTTGATCTCCTTCCTCTGTATCTCCTCGTATTCCGTTCTAATTCCGAGAATATCTTTATTTGAATTACAGGACCGTGCGGCTGTGGTAAAAACAGAGATTGGATAAACTTTTTGCCTTGAGTCGTCAAAAATGTAATAAGGATTCAATGCTAAGTCGTAAGCCGGGTCCCAAAGGATGAGCCATTATTATAGCAACCACTAACTGATACAGTCGGCTGGTGTGTTCTACACGCAAGTGGATCCTCAAGGCCACTCCTCCCAGTAATTGGAATCTTTTAGAAGAATATCACATAGCAAAATAAATAAGAAAAAAAGCAAATCTGAGATCCATGCTCGTGAACACGAACGGTCATTTCAAAATCATGGACAACTGGTACCTCGCTCATGTTCGGTCCATTCAAGACAACTCCTCGACAGATGATCTTGAGATCCTCACAGAGGATGGAATGCTCTCTTTGGCAGTCGTTCTTGGAAGCAGCCTTTCCCTCGTGGGTCTTGTGTTTGCTTTCATTACTTACAGGTAACTTCCTTCGTTACTTTCACTTCAGTCTGACACCAGACGACTTGGCCAGTCGTCCAAAAGCTGCTAAGACCCCAAAGTAGTTTTAAGCCATTGTTCGGGTGAATTCCATGGTGTAAAGTGTAATAATAACCCGCAGGGAGCCCCAAGTCATAGCATGAAATATCGACGAATAGCGTCTTTGGTGTTCGAGTTACCGCTTATCTTGCAATTACTTTAGTTGCTTCCACCGGCTGAAGTTTGCCAAAATGATTTACTAGGTTGTGTGAGGAGAAAGACAGGAAAGCGGGTGAGCACGAGAGGATTATTGGATCGCAAAGAATGTTCCTCTTATAAGAATCTTAAGGAAATCGTTTATCTTACTAAGCAAAAGTAGCGAATATCGAAGTCTTCAGAGGTACAAGACCTCGTGAAAGTAGCATTTGTTCCGAGATTTATGCAGGACATGTTGGAAATGTGAGTTGTGGGTATGGAATATTGATTGAGGTATTCTACTCGTCTCACATTTATTAGTATGGATAAGCATACCTGTCATCATCATCCCGGGGTAAGCCCACACTCCTTCATTCCCAGTAAAGTGAAAGAGGGTACAGCACGAAATCCACGGACTCAAGGCTCGTTCCATGAAATACTTGGTCAACAAAGAAAAGCAAACTCATTTTAACTTTGATAGCGTGAGAGATTCCTTATAAAGTGCGGCTTATGAGTTCATGCTGTTTAGAATAGATGATTGTGTGTATCCTTCCCGTAGGCCTTGTTGGCTGACTCCCCTCACTTTCTCTCTATCTTACTTCCTACTTCCACTCCAATATTAATCACTCTACAAACATAATATCTCTCCGAATCTTCCCATCCTTCATGTGATAAGTTATCTCAAGTAGGCACAACGGCACACACGTAATCATTCGACCAAGTGTGCTTATTCACATGGTCATGAATTTGAAATTCTGCCCTTCACACGTCCATAGACTCCAAGGAGAAAGTAAACGCTCAGAAGGCTCTGCTGTAATAACCCATTCGTGTTTTATTTTATGCCCTTCCCGATTAATTTTTGTTTACCTGGTGTCTGCTCATAGGGAAAATCTACTGTAACGACTGTAAGTAAATGCAGTATAAACAGACTGGTGTGTAATAACGTCAAATAATTAACAACGCTTCACAGCAAAGCTGTGCAATTATCTGCAAAGTTCTATGTAATTAAATATTTTCAATTTCAATTTGTTCAGTACACGACATGTGTTAAAGTCGTTCTACAAGAAACCAGAATGGAGTGTTTAACATGAATATTCGGTGAAGCGAATAAACCCATGACGCATCAATCAAATATGTCTGTGGATAATCTGTAATAATCATACTATTGTCTCAAGGCTAATGTTATGGTTTTGTTGAGAATAGGTTTGTTGGTGACGTACATTTTAGAAGAATTAACTATAAATATTAAATGATCAAATTAATAAATACTAATAAGACATGCGAAACTGGAAAAGTGAGGTTAAAAATCCGTAAAGCAGTATTTGGAATCACTAATAGGATTCTTTAGAAAGTTGAAGCACAATTTAACGTGTAAAATAATAAAAAAAATCACTCTCAGGAACTGATTGCTGCATAGTACTGCCGGCTTATAGAGTTTGTAAAGATGACAGGTCAAAGCATCTATCGCTGCGTGATCTAGACAAAGATTTGTAAAAGCACACGACGGGACGGGACACAGAATGATGATTTTATTCATGGGTATCAGGAGACTGCGACTGGATTTGAAATGTGTGTATGCGATGAACATCCTAAGGCTCTTTTTATCCACTTCCTTTAGTGCACCTAAAAGTCTTTTGATATATTAAGAGTACACACGGAGTTTGGCAAACTTGCTCTCGACTCTCAACGATACTGATTCAGATAACCCAAAGCTAAATTGGTGGAAGATTGCTTGACTTAAGAACTTACGTCAACCCTTGGAGTGTTATCTCTACACTTCCTTGTTATACATGGCCCTATCATTGAAATCTCTAACTCAAAGGTATACAGCCAGCCAAGGAAAGAGCTGTTGTACTAAAAGCGAAATGCCAAGCAGTTTCAAGAGCAGAATTCGCGAGGGATACATTGAAACTTTCAAGCATAGGTAGACAGAACAAGACAGTTCTAAAAATGATTCCTTAGTTGTAAATAATCTCTCTTTTGTACTCTGTCTCAATCTTCTTCGACATTACAAATTGCCTTGCTAACAAGCTGAACAGATAAAGAGGCTAATGATGATCGTCCCATGGCTTACCAGACACCGGGACTCCTG
Organism: Isotomurus graminis; assembly: GCA_034696565.1. Lineage (NCBI taxonomy): Eukaryota > Metazoa > Arthropoda > Collembola > Entomobryomorpha > Isotomidae > Isotomurus > Isotomurus graminis. Next base: position 13,977 of record JAQGAB010000378.1, on the reverse strand, counting down.
GAAACTCCGGCCGCGTAAAGGATGAAATACTGTAATTACTTCTTTCTTAATCGAAAGCGAATTCTAGAGCAAATGGAACAACGTAGTGCATTACTCCATTAGTAACAATCTAACCCACTCTGTTAGGTTGTATCAACCTCAATAAAAATCTACAGGCTTATCCAACATCATTTGTGTTACTTTGTACAATTTTCTAAGAAATACTGGCTGTCAAATTGCCGTTATCCTTAAGTCAAAAAAACAAAACACCTACATTATTCAAGACGTTAGATGAATTAGATAATAAGAGTTCAGGTCGTAGAGATTTTTATGCGTCTTTTCTCACATAAAGTTGTATTATGTTTCGATCCTCTATATATCCTGTTGCTGAAGTTGTGACGGTGCAAATATAGTGAGGGAAAAAGTAGTTTCACATGTGTCGTGAATAATTCAAACATTAACTTCATCAACTTCAGGAGTATGTAAATGCATGACCAAATTGAATGAGCAAAATAACGAGCAGGAAGTAAAGGAATTCAAATGAAGATGGCAAAGAAACTTTTTCATCTCGTTTTGTTCTTTTTGTTTTCTTGGACTTTTGTTAGAATAAATGATGAATTATGAGGATAGAAAACATCTGACTTTATGGTGTTTTATATCCCTCATCTTGTCAAAAAGTACAAGGATGCTTAGCCTTCACTTTGGCCCCAACTCATCAGAATTCATTTATTCCGAATCATTCTTTTCTATCCACCACTATGCACACTCAACTGTAAACACACTTTCTCAACAAAGTTTGGGATGAAAAAGTATTGGAACAAATAGAGTGCATGTTCAGAATCCATTTAGATGTTTGTCTTACTAATGATGTTGTACTTCTTCCTTCTTTGTTCATCTACTTTCTCCATTGTACTTTAGACTTCATCCGAAGTTCACCTTTCCACAACATCCGAATTACAATAAAAATTTAGACTACGATTATGATAACAGCTTTCTCGAAGCTTGTGCACAAAGTTTCTTTTGTCTATACATTCAGTAATCGTCTTGTCTGCCGTTTAGTGAGAAATATTAACTTTCTTAGAAACGATCACAGAACACAATTCCAATTCTCACCTTACCCCTTATAATGTACTTTGTCCGTGGACCTGCTTCGTAATCACCAAAACTCCAACACATTACTTACAACTACTACTACATTTACTGTCTTTTACTAGCAGTTCTGCAGGGATTATGCAAGTGATAAGCAGTAATGTACTTCCCAATGCGACACAGAATTTTAGATATGCGGTTTCATGCTGGCCACCTACTTGTTGGCAGATCGTTACAGATAAGAGTTTCGTAGGATGAAAGCGGTAGAGAAAGCTATGGTGGGTTTTACAAAGTCAATCTCGATTCCAGAAAATAAATTACTCTACTATAATAGCCCACATCTCTTGTAGTGACACATATTTGTGTTCTCTCTTCTCACTAGAACTCAATTGGAAATATAAGTACGTTCCTTTTATAAATTAAAATAAACTCGTGTCACACAGTAAATGACGACAGTCAGTCAGACTAGACTTTCACACGGTGGATTCGTCTCACTTTACAGCCTCAGCTATTTAGTATACGTGACTATAGGCGAATTTGAATAGAAATTGTCGCAGTTCATAGGGACTTCATAATAATGCTTAGGGTTTTGTGGTGATTTCCTTTCCTCTGGGAACTGGATAATCTGGTTTCTCAGCTCAGCTTTGCATTAGTACCAAGCTTTCACCCTACCGTTGAGTACTCACCTACTCGGATTACTCGGCCTGGTTTGTGTCATGTGAATTCAGATGCTCTCTTGTGCGTCCTTAGACCCAGCAATTGGAGACATTTAATTTATTTTGTGGAATCGAAATTAATTTTGCTCCTCACATGACGCAGAATACTTTCACACTTTTAACTCGGTGTGTGCTAACGACGAGTCCTAACTGAGGCTGTGTAACTTGTAAATTAGGTGACACACTAGCAAAAGAACTTACGAAAACATTCTACTCTTCTCAAGCCTTTCCTCGCTATGGACTTGGTGTATGCATGTTGAATGTGATTTCTCTGTGTGTGAGTAATGATTACCATGAAACTCCGAAACTTCGTCGAAATACTGTTGTTTACCAACTGAATTCATTAGCCCACTCGTGTAACGTGGAATGCAGAGATAATAATACTATCCTACTTAATGCAACTGCAGGAGTTCAGTTGCTCTTGCTAGTGAAAGAACTCGCCATTTTCACTGATAAATCCGACAAAAAGAATACAATTGTTAAGGACAGCGGACAGAGCACATATGTCTACTTGCGAATGCAAAAGATATCAAGCATTAAAACTCAGGCAACGACACAATGTAATTTGAATTTAATATAGCCTTTTTGTTTGCAATGAACCTACCTATTCCAGTGACAATAAGAATTACACACAAGTAATTTTCATGTGAGACTTTTATTGGTATCTTGATAAACTTTCACTAATCTACAGCAGTAGAGTTTTAGCTCTGTTACAGGCACTTGTCGTGATGAAACTCTAATTGCTTAAACCTGGTTTACATTATGAAAAAGTGGTATTGAAACTGATGGAAATGCATACATGTTGAAAACGTAGCCCTTTACATTATTATTAGAATAGTAGAATTTCAAGTCGAAATCCATTGCGTGGACATTGACAAAATATTCTGAACGAGCATACTTTTCTATTTTTACAAAATTCGCAAGCTGCAAAACGAGGATATTTTATTCATCTTTCTTTCCAAAAAACAGGACATTATCAGAAGTATGGGTTCCATCTGGCCCGAGTACGAATTCCACTTTTTATTCTCCGCAATGAAATTTATATTGCAAGATTTAAAAGAATGACTAGCGGGTATATATATCTTTATGTCATGTAGTAAAATAGTTTTTCCTTCTCAGTTCTGACTTAAATACGCCTTAAAATGTCTAGTAATATGACACCTTCGTTTCGTTTAAAGATGACTTGTTTTATGATTCGTCTTTTGGAAAAGACTTTTAGTCCGCCATAACACATTTTACTCCTTTAGCGTTATTTCTGACTATTCTGACGGGGATAAAACCTCCTGAGCGCGTTGGAACAGAAAGAAATGTATCACAGTGCCAACCTAGCTATAGTGCAAATCTCAAATGAGCCCTTACATCTTTCCTTGCTAGAGATATGATTCAGTGGACTGGCAAGAGACGATTATGGAGATTGTCTACCTCTCCCACAGTCCCTCATGTATACGACGAAGAAATCATGGATGAGTGGGTAGCTCTGTCAACTATATACGCCAAGATGTTCTCCAGATCTTGCTCTTTCTCTTCACATTTCCCATTTACTCTGAACATATTTTTCGTGTTCTTTCCCTTCGGTTTTATCACCCTTTACATTTCAGTCTTTAAGCATTCACTCAAGAGAGAATTCATGGTGATGGTGACAGTCCATAAAAGCTTGAGAAAAAAGGCTCCTCTACACAGAAGAGGAGCTCGTATGCCAATATGTAAAATGGTTTTATCATCGCTGCACACAGTCTCACTCACTCAGTGGCTCATTCACTTATTGCCCTATTTGCCTCTTGTGTAATGTAGACGGACTATCTGCGACGACCCGATAGTCTTACCATCTCCACTCTGTCCTTTCTCTTCGTGTTTAAACTTCCATACAATTTCATGGGCCCAATTTTCTTTGATCTTCTCAATGCGAAAGAGACCTATTCTTCTGCTGGCATACTGATAGAGTCCCAGTGCTCATCTTCAGTTCCTTTGTTTAATCTCTCTACGAGCTGTGAGTGATTATTGACGAATCGAAAGTATCTATATTCTCGTCACCTCCAGCTTTGAGTTTCTTGTGTAAACTTCCAGGACGGCAAGAGACCACGATGAATTGTGCTCGGAATGAATATGAAAGGGAAAGTCCTACAGAACTGAACTTAATTAATTCGCATAAAAGTCATTTCATTGAACTGGCTTTGTGTGTGTAGCATGTTGGATATACCGAGAAATAGAACATATTTCGACTTTAATTTTCGTACTAATGTACACATACAAACGCACGTGTGTTGATATAAGAATGAGCTTTTGAACTCGTAAAATTGATCGCTCTCTATGTAGGATTTCTGGGGTAATCATGAAAGATTTATTCGTAACCTCAATGCAAGTCAGTCCTGATCAAGAGGGTCGCAAAGATTAACATCTGCAGGGCTTCTTTTGATTAAAAACACACATCATGAACGTGGATTGAATAAAATCTGTCTACGTCTGCATTTGTGTACATGAAGTGAGATAAAACGGGACAAAAGAGTATGGGAGAAAGGATGGGAGGACTTGTAGAAGTTGAGGTACGAAAAATGAAATGAAATCAATCAGAAAGTCAAGAAGAGATGGCTAGATGAGCTTTGTGGTTTCTCTCCTTCGTATTCAAGTGTCTTTCTTGACTTGAGTGAGAGTCAAGAAGTTGAATTCGACAACCTTTCTCTTCCTAAATAACTGCGGAAAAGTTGCTGTGTGGATGATGCGTCTGTAAGGCCAGTCATTCAGCATGGAATAGTGTGGTCCATGCGATTGAAACAACTCATTCTGCACGAAGAAGACGAGAAATCTCATGAGGTTGGATTTTTAACCTTGGCTTTTACTTAGGCAGTCTAGCTTTCTAGTGCTTACTAATAGCCTCTGCTGAGCCTCATTACACGAACAAATAGGGATCTTCACAAGATTCCACCCTTACGACATGCAGTATTTTTATCTAATGGAAAGTTACGAGGAAAGCTTTATCAAGCACCTCATTAGATCAAAAGGTATAGTATATATGACTCTTTGAAAGTCTTTTACTGTACCAAACAACCCATAAAAACGAATGAGGTCCTCATAAACGGAATAGAAAGGGTCACACAACCTCCCATATCCATTCAGAATAGATTACTCTTGAACTCAAGCAGTGAGTAGGATGGAAAGTTATTAAGTATTACAGCTCCCCATAAAATATTTGTCCTAAAAATCCCAAGTCCGCTGCACCAGCACTAAACGGTGAAATTATCAAAGTTCAGAAACAAAGTTATAGGACGTAGTTGAGGAGAAAACCTTTCACTGGAACAGAAAGAAAGCGTATAAGTAAAAGCTGGTCTCATCAAATCTTTGGAATTCTACACTTTGATGATGGTATTTATGTCTGTGAGCGAGGATAACTAATGCAAGCAGCCTTTGAGAAAGATAAAGATCTTCAGCTCTGTTTACACTTGGGAATGAAAGGGAGAATTGGAATTCGAAAGATGAAATGGAGAGTGTTATTTGATTCTGAGATACACACACACTTGAAGGGTGATGGTCGGTCATGATGCAATGTTTGCTCCAAACAATGACTTTTTTTGTTACATCCATGTGTCCTACCTCCCACCATGGATAAGGCTATTGTACAGGAACGGGGAATTTGTTACGCCATTGCACAACCGAAAGGAAAGCCTTAAGATGCAATCCTTCTAGTAAGAAGATTATGGTTCTTTATTTTTGCCCTTAGTCCTTTTCACTCTAGCGCCAACCAATGTTTTATCCCGAGAGCCCTTCTGATAGCAACCTTCTGTAGATTGGGTAATGCATCCACATCTTTATTTCCCTCTAGTAAGACAAGTGATACATTGCATTTTCCCACCAAGATTCTCAAGACATGTTAATATATGCTTGCTATGTGCCATTCCATTTAATTTAGTGTCCACAACTTTCACTTACGTGAGTGCAAACACTTGTCAGTGGGTGCATAATTTATACCGTTCGATGAGATTCGTGTGTGTTTTTTTAAATGAAATGACTTCTTGAACTTTTAAGAATGCAGAGAGCAACTACTTGTTTAACGGGTTAGATTTATCAATCATCGATTCAAACTTGGTTTTACTTTCTCCCAGGGAAGCCGATTAGGGTAATAGTTGTGCACATCACAAGTCCATTGATACAACCGGAGCTGGAGATACACGAATTTTCCACGGGGACTAGCTGATCCGCTCTTTGATGGAACGTGACTGGAAGATGAATTTTCAAGAAAGGCTAAGTAGGTCTACACAGTAAAGTGGCATTATGTTCGAGAGATACTCTGATCCAACAGCCCAACCAGCCAATCCGTAGCTCAATCCAAATTGTAAAACAAAAGAATCCTATAGGGAAATAGATACGGAAAAGCATTAAGTCTTACATGACGCTAGAAAATAAATAAAAAATGTTAGTTCCACGAGCAATACACACACAAGTACGAAAAAGCTTGAGATTATGAAGGGAAAAATCACAAGAGAGCGAGCGAGGGTAACGTGATGGATCTACTTATTCCAGAATGGGTGCATGACAGAGTCCCACTGCAACTCTCATCTGCTTTCTCTCCGCCGCAGTTTACGAAGAGTCTTCCTTCTCATAGGAAAAGCTTGTGGATTGTCATTTTATGAGCACCTTGAGACCGCTCTAAGTGATGAGTAGTTAGAAAAGCACGAACTCATGCCACATAATCTCCTCGACACACATTTTGAAATTAAAAGCAAAGATTTTTAGGGCTTAGTGGTCCTTTTCTCCTAATTTTTCCTCTTGCGTTGTTGTGTTAGCTATTTTTTGTGACTTAAAGTGGATTCAAGGGGAACAAACACTTGTCGAGATTGTTTGTCTCAAGTCCCAGGTTTTAGTTTTTTCGTATAAAGTTGCATTTCTTTGAAGATTCTGTACAAACCAAATACTTCATCACAACAAGTGCTTTGTCTCAAAATCTATGAGTAAAGTTGTGGGATCTTAAGTATACTCAAGCAATTAACTGTCATTTTCATGACTTGAAAGTGTACATGCACAAATCTATGTTCGTTACTAAAACTTTACAGCGTCAATTAATAGGAAGGACGTTCGAGAAAGCATGGCTTACGTGCTTACTTCATGTTAAATTCAAAGATTGTTCCTGGCATATGGCATGAGTTACAATGTTATAAAGATTAGTTGCATGCATAGTGTACATGCAGTGAAGGACGAACGTCATTCAAATTTCAAGGTACATCAAGCATTGATATTCTGGAATCTTGAGGCTGCATACGATAGAGTTCTTGGTGCATGCAATCATGCAGTTTGTTTGTTTGTTTGATCTAAAATGTAGGTTGAAAAACTCGAGTTGATGAAAAACACCAAAGGCCATGACTTACGGTCGGTTGTTATTTTCTCAGAAAGCTAAAGGCTTTTAATAGTAAATTCTCATGCAACTGTCGGTTAGAAGCAATTATTCCAGCATTAACTCGCTACCTAAACTGCAAACTACTTTCAATGATTTGTTTTACCACCTACCTGTTATCAGCTACTAGAGTAATATCACACGATATTACTCTACTTCACAAACTCACAACGAGCAATATTAGAATTATTCTCAAGAAGGTGATAGTGGATGAATAAAGAGCTGTACTCAATCAAAAGTTAGTCTCAAATACTTACTACTTAATGGACTTTATAGTTTGAAGGAAAAGGTATCAGAGACTTTTCTCTAGTTTCAGTTTCAAGAACTCAATGAAGTGAAGTTGAAAGTGTAACGGTAGAACTGTATGAAAGACTAATTGCACTAAAAGAACGAAATTAATCAATGCATGGATGAACAACTTCATCTTAAACTTCAAAGAGACTTTATCCTTACACCGAAATCGAATTAATTTTTAATTTATCACTCGACAAGACAGCGCTACTTAACCGTGTTACGACATGAAACCTTGTACAAAGACGTTAGTCGCCGTCCAATATATCTTTAAATATGTTTCTATCGCCATTTGCACTTTTAAAACCAACCAAGTCTGTGTTGCATTCCTCAAGAAACTAATATTTCGTTTCAGTTCCCAGCTTTCAAAAATCAGTATCGAGTGAAAGCAGAGTGAACAGAATTCGCAAAACTTTAAATTGTGAACTTTCTCTCCCCTTCGTGTAGAGCTAAGAGCATTTTTTACAAAACAAAAAGGAGAAGAAAGAACGGAAAACTTTTATTTTCGAGCTTCAAACGACTTCGTCAGAAGCATACCAACTGATGGGCAGCTGAAAATATTGGTAATGGAACTTTCTTCAGAAGTAGTCGAAAAGTTTCAGTCCTTCTTGGTTATGTCGTGATAAGATTTGTAATAGGAGATTCTCTTACCGTACCTTTGAATCTCTTTAGACAGGACACCTTCAATAGACTTGAAGGATACTTTTCTCACTCACAATATGTTTGTGTATGGCAATGTCACAGTGGGAATTGGGACCTTCCTATTTACAGATTTATGGAGGCTTAACATTGGTTTATGCATTTCAGATGACTAAGAGCAATGGAATAAATTTTGGAGACACTCTTGTGTAGCTTCTTACCATTTTGCATCACATATGTTGGCATTGAACGAAGTTTGTTTGACACGCAACTTTTTACCCCAACTCAAGAAATAAATGGAACTAGTTCCTCGAACTTTGAAATATATCAACTATTTAATCCACTGACGAGTCATGATCATGAAGTTGTTAAAATATGCTGCTGCTCTCCTGGGATTAACATGCAAGCACCTGACTTATGCTCCTTGCAGGGAGGGATATTACAGCTCTCGGAATTGGCTATGCATGAGTTGTTCTTAAAATTCTCCCAATCAGCACAGCTCTTTCTGCGATTGTGCTTGGTAATCAAACGCCGTAATTGATTGGAGACGGGGTGTCAAGATCGTGAAAAATCACATCAATCCTAGACGAAGATAAAAAGAACCATTAGATTTCCTTAACTTTGTAGAATTAATCACGAGAGAATGGGAGAAATGGCAGTTTGGAGAAATCCGGTGGAACGCAGAATTTCTTAAAGATGAGTGTCGGTATTGTACGAAAGTTGGTTTGTATGCACACGAATAGTATGTAAAGTAGGAACGAAGTATCTTCCTCAAATCAAATTTTCGTTGAAGAAGTCTTCCTAAATCCGCTTTATTTTCCTTAATAAAATCTCCTATTTCACTTGTAGATTGAAGAAGTTCCTTCTTCCAAGATTTTGCCAATTTTGAAGTTTTCCGTTTTTCGCAGTAATCTATTCAAATTGATGCATGAATGCATAAGTATAAAAGAATCCGATTTCTGTGTTCAGATAAAAAGTTGATTTTAAAGTCGAATGATTCTCAAAAGGATGAAGGTGGCTCAATTGACTTACATGTGGACGTAACTTATACATTCCATAATGGATTCCCGCAAGAGTTTCTCAAATGGTTAAGTATTATCATGACGAGAATGGTAGTTGACTGCGGGTTGGACAGGGATTTAGTGAAAGTCAAATTGTAGCAGATCGATTAGCATCGTACTGTCAGCTATTCACTAGAATTACATCCTTCGGGTTTAGAGATTGTTTGTTGTAACGTTGTAGCGATTTCGATTAATTTTACAGTAATTTCCCAGAACCAGATATTCGGTATTGTATTACAATAAATTGACCTGAAGCTACTTGTAAGGCATAATTAGAAAAGGAATACATGCGGGCACTCATGCATACCGGAGTTACCTAAATTGGTAAATAAACAACCAGCTTCATAGTGACTTGGAATCCTTGGCTTAAGTTGCAATTCTGAATTTCTGATATACTTGTGCTGATGTGATCTTCGCAATACACGCTTTACATGAGACAATTTAACTAGCTGTATTGCTCTGTGGAATAATCCTCAGGGAAATAAGTTACCCTGAAGACATGCAAACTGGCAGTTAGTCTAAATACGCAAACTACCACACAGTTTTTATGATGCTACTGGGTGGGATATGAGAAGGGTGCGGTCAGTTGTACGTCGTACACTTCTCAATTTATACAGCAAACAGAACTCGCACTTTAGCATGTTTCCAATCCATAAGCATATCATGTACACTGGCCTAGCAGTCGTCATTCTATCTGTTACCCGTTACCACCCAATTCGTAAAAGTAAGAGGATTCGAAGATGCAGGCATGCAGAACGACTGCAATTAGATATTAATGTCCTTCGTGCTTAGAATTATCACTGCTAGAATATTTTTGAATACATAGGAAAGCCATGAGCATATGGTACATTTCCGGGCATTCGCATACTAATTATTCACATAGGAAAGTCTAAATGATTATTTGTTCTAATACAAGTTGAGATTTTGAAAACTCACAGATCAGTTTCATATCGACTGCGTATTTCAGCTTGGGGTGTGTATCTGCAGAGGCCTGAGCAAACATGTACACTTGACTACTGGTAGTAAATAAAAGCTTTATATCCAGAATGACCTTCTACATTCACAACGCAATATAACTGATATGGACTTAACACTTCTGCTCGAATATCAGTTGGACCTCGACTGGTTTGGTCGTTTATCAAAACATCTCTCGTGTGTAGCGAATTAAGCTCAGAGCCGGAGAATATTTTTCTTCTGCTTTCACCTCATTTTGAAGCCATGCGAGAGGAAAGTAAAGCTCGTGGTACCCAACAGCGCCCCAGTAGACTTAAGCCAGTTGAAATGCAGTAAATATATGAGGAGCGTATCCCTCATGCACATCGTTAGGAAAGGGTAGCAAGACTACTACGTGAACATGACGTGCTCTGCACGATAGGGATTTGTTGTAAAGTACCCTCCACTCTACAAGCAGACTCACAGCCTAATGAACTTGTCAAAAGCTTTTCGTGAGAAGCAGTGAAGGTGAAACACATCCTTCTTAGTTCCAAGCAGATTATGTTAGATTTATTTCAAGATAACCAGATTTACTTGATGGTTATTATTCCTGCTTTAAAGACTTTTTTCCTCCAGCAGCGGATTGTCGAACGTATCGGGAGATGAGAGTGGAAAGAAGACAACAAAACATTCCTCCGTGTTCTTCTCATCCGCTTCCAATCAAATTCCTTTCTACGTTCTGGGATCTCTCAAGTTCGATTAGATGTGATACGTCGAGATTTTACTGACATAGCCTATTAAAAAGTATTCTTCTAATGCGTCTTGTGAGAAAAATCCCAGCTTTCCTTTGGTTTTCCAATTTCCGTGAGCACCCACCGTGATTAATGTAAAGAATATGTTTTCTCTACGGCCAAGAGCAAATTCCACCAAATTCATGTAGAAAAACTTAAAAAGTCATTGATTGAGTTGAAATCCCACATTAAAAATGATTAATCAAGCTTCCCAAGGCTGCTACACAGTGTTATTGGATCCTTTTGATTGTAAGTTTCCCATCTGAGCAAACTGGGAAATTAGATTTCAAGAAACTCGGGTTACGAAAACAGTCTGTATCAAATGTACAAGGTACACAACAACTACTTAAGAGAGAAAGCTAGTGGTAATAGAATTACCGTTTATGTCGAAGATAATGAGTGAAATTCGAAGAATGTCACACGTGATAATTTCTCGATTCAGCAAAGGAAAATAAATTTGGCGTGCCGAGGAGAGACTATCGGAGTATCTGGACGGGTGGGTGAAGTAAGTGGGATAGTGCTGGCTAAATGAAGGTGAACACAGGTGCTCCGTAAAGAAGCCTCATGTTTCTCTCATATAGTCCTTTTGGACGCAGTTGCACTCAAGGGAGAATCTAAGCTGACAGATTTTTCGTCCAGAATTTGATTTAGATTCCACAATATCATCTATCCACCTACTAGTCTCTAATGGTGTAGCGCACCGGGACCAAGACAATTTCTGCTTCAATAGAACATTAGAGTGTAGAGGAGATCCGCAAAGCATTACGTGAGCCCATTACAAGATACGGCACAGAGCCCAGAGGTCAGGTTTTCCTATTATTGCAGTGAAATAGAACGAACTGAAGAAAAATGGATACTTCGGCTTTCGTAGAGACCTGAAGAGACTCTCCCCTGCACATTTCATATGTGCTCTGAACATTCTAATATAAATGTGGGATGAAATCGAGAGCTGAATGGAAATTGAATTCGTATCCATCCAGATGTATCGTTTGATCCTTTTTGGTCAACCACTGATGGCTCAAACGCTCTCAATCCGATATCAGTACCCATTTGTTAGAAACCAAATTCAATCACATGGATTGCTTGCCACGTAAAGCACGATCTCCTCGTTCATCTTCATCCTTCACAATTACTTTATCCTGTTTTGGTAACAAGGTAGCTGATTCGTTTCATGAATTGTCTAAGATCCGACTTTAATGTTTAGATTAACTCGAATACATTTTCGTATTGGAGAATCTACCTTTCTCAATACGTGCAGGTGGAACATTAATACTTCGATCACTATGCCGAACATTCAGCTTCTCAAACACAAAAGATCTGTTGCCTTGTATGTTCCTCCAAGTTTTATTCAAAGGCATTTGCGATAATTTACACGCTTGTACAATTTTTGTAATGGGTTGTATTCATAGTATTCGTAGAGCAGAACTATACTGGCAGAACTCATCTCTGCAATAGCTCATCATGATATTAATGTTCCCTCGGGAAGGAGCTATGGACTTTATTATCATCATTATTGTGCTCCGTCTCAGTGAATTCATTTGTACGGAGAAAGAGACTAGAGAAAGGAAGTGTGCTTCCTCTGCCTGAGTTCAAGGATAAGGAAATGAATTTGTATTCCGAATGAGAGAATTAAACTTGTAGTTCTCTCAAGAATCGAAATTGGTTCCTTTGTATGTGTTCCGTTTGGAACTTTCGTAGTGTTTTCTCAACCCATCGAGTTCAACTTATTTTCTGTTCCGATTCATTCATCCATCCTTATCGTGTCTTCTATTATACGCCGAAAGCTTCTCGTTCAGTTGTAATTCATATTTGAAGTCAGGACGTTGTATATAAGTTCAATTGTTGAGCTTTTCAACTCACAGAACCATTACGGATATCGAAGAAGTTGGTTCATTCTTCATCCCTGTCTTACTTTCTCCTTTCATCGACCCCCATTCTCCAAGAAACGCACGAGAATCCACATGTTCCTAAACGAGATCAGAGTCGCTTTGTATGGTCCAAATAAGGACATGTTTATTCTCCTAACAGTGAAAGTTCATCTTACTTTAAGTTTACATGCTCGTAAATATATACTTCCAGACAATCAGATGTTGTTATCATTTGTTGTAGAAAGTCTTTCGAGGTCAGATCAGCCGGTTAGACTTGGTTCGCAGCCACCTATTCGTGTCTCATGCAATGCTTTTCCTTCTAAAGAAACAGTTTCCTCACTGAAATTGAGTATTCCAATTTAAAAAGTAGTGGGATGTGGTACTATTCTTGCTTTATTTTTGTTCAGATTTAATTCAAAATTCTTTTGATTTTTGACGCGTTATGTAAAACTTAGAAAAAATGAATTGCTCTACTCAGTTCAGTGCACATCAGGTTAGAAAAACCTAAATTAGAAAATGTTTGATTATGAGTCTCGGATAAGTAGTGATAATAAGAATTCGGATCATTTTTGACCCACTGCATAACAAATGTCTTGTAAGCATTTTTAGCATTCGTTGATCAACCATGTTATCCTTCCATATAAAATTCATGAATCCGCTGCCAGACAATCGAACACCTTTGCGTGTAATTACTATTTGAAACAAAATCTTTTACTGAAACTCATGGCTATTAGGTCTGTATCAAATTACAAATTGGAAGTGTACGAAAAACTTCGTTTCCCTCGAACCCACGCGATATCCAAGTATTTCTCTCCAGCATTTTGTAACTCACATTATTGAGACTGATACTGTGGCTTATTATATCTTGTCCTTTCCGTCACAGTTGCAAGAAAATTTACAATTTATTTGTTTCCACTCCCGTTAACCATAACAAAGACGTTATAAAGACTAAAGACAATGAACCTAATTAAAAACTTACAATATCAAGGACTTTCAAAATAACTTAATTTTTTGTGAGTCCAGACAGTTTTGAGGAGAGAAGAATGTAATACGAAAACCCACAGTAATGAAAGATATGCTTGAATTCACTAGCTATTGTTTAATACAAAGTAGAAATGAAAAATTAAGCTTTATCGTCATCAGCCGTTGGGAACCTGGGACGGCATTCAATAAACTTTTTGCTGGGCAACGAATTTGCCTAGGCATTGCTGGGCAACGGAAATGCCTAGG
>JAQGAB010000377.1:0-29073 GCA_034696565.1 Isotomurus graminis | reverse complement strand
TCCCAGAATAAAGATTTGTTATCAATGCTAATCATAGTTGTGCACCATTTTGGTCTTGTAAACTTTGAATTAGTCATAAATAATAAATATTTATGCACTGGGTATTTTTAAATTTAAGGGCGTAATATATTGAATGGGATTTAAACTGTTTTGGTCTCCGAGCTATGATTTATATTGTTCTCATTTTACCGCAGATTCTTATTCTATGAAGTTTAAATACTAAAGTGTGCATTTCAGTGAAATCGAAAGTTTTACTGTAAACGTGATTACTAGAATTTTTAAATTGTCTTAAATAAGTGTGAGCCAAACCAAAAGCGATTTACAAAGCACAAGGACAGGAAGAAGCATAACCACATTGCTTAGTTTTCTCACAATAAACAGTTCCAGTAGGACAAGTGAACTCGTACTGTGCAAATTCAGTAGGCGTTATAAGCTTACATTCATAATAAACATTGCACTTTTTCGGATGGCGGAATTTTCCTTCTGCCTTACAACTAAACCCAAAGACTTGTTGATTGAGCTCTTCCCGTTTCTCAAGGATAACTTCTGTGACATCATGTAACAGTGATGGTATCACTCTATCAATTAATAATTCGCCCGAAAATTGACTACCTATTCGTTTAGCATTCGGTTGGAAACTCAACTTAATATTCTTAGGATTACCTCTGTCCATCCTGCTTGAAGGAGTCATGAAACTGTCAAATGTCATAACGAAAAAGTCTTCTTCGTCAACACTTGTGTTGTTAGCGAATGCATTAGTTATCACCATATTATTGCCAGTGTACATAACAGTGCTACCTTGATCTTCCAAGGGACATGGGAAATTGATAATGATCTCCTGATTGTCTTCAAAAAACTTTTGATCGTAAACTTGAATAGTGTTTGTGACGTTGACCGGGATAGGAACTAGAGTCCAAATGCCCGTAGAATTACTCTGAGTAAGCTTCATTGGAACTTCGTGGAGAACAATAGTTGTATTTAAATACCAGTCCCTATAATCCACCAAGGTTAAGTCAGCAGGATGACTATGTGGTGATGACTCCACATAAATATTTAAATTATTTCCTGATAAAGTAACTTCTGGAATGTACAACGGATCTTCGACATTCCGGAACCTGGGACTTGTTGCCCTGTGCTGCCGGACATTTCTAACTAATTGAGACAGATTTATATTGTTATACGCATTAGGTTTACTATAAAACCAAATTGTAGAAACAGTATCATTTGCACCCTTGGACACAGTAAAGTAGTTTTCGAAAGTTGATCCCATCATATGAGTTAAACTTGTAGGGTGGCTGTTTAAAACCTCTGTTCGATTCCCTGCTATTTGAATAACTTCCTTTGTGACATTGGACATAATCATCATGCTTGAGTTTAACCTTTGAGCTTCCGGGTACAAATCATCTTGAAGTTGAGCAATAGTTCGATTCGAAAAGTCGTTAAAACTAGTATAAATCATTCCAGTAAAAGGAG
Organism: Isotomurus graminis; assembly: GCA_034696565.1. NCBI lineage: Eukaryota > Metazoa > Arthropoda > Collembola > Entomobryomorpha > Isotomidae > Isotomurus > Isotomurus graminis. The sequence goes on along the minus strand of JAQGAB010000377.1, from coordinate 27,600 downwards.
AAACTCGAACTTCAAAGTAATCTTGCGTGAATATTTTCGGAAAGACACACGGATAGGCATTTTCGAATGAATAAGTTGTTAAATTTCGTGTCGAATTTGCGGAAAATACCGAAATTGAACATGGACCAGTAAAATTGGCATGAACAGATGAAATGTCACTTAAATTGAGTTTGACTGAAAACAAATGGGAACCGAACATAGGCTTGGAGCAGTTAATATACAAGTCAGAATTTTCTTCAACAACGTACATAAAACTACCTAACTCTGCGTCATTTCGAATTTTTGTGTGATTATTAGCAAAGACCATTATTTGCTGAGATGTATAGTTGCAATTCACATAATTAGGGAAAAAGATTTCGTCCATGTCAGTTGAATTCAACCCACCTTTTAAATCAACAAACTCAGTGTTACAATCAGCAATGTAAGTCTCTGATGCACTTTCTCTTCCCATAAAAAAGGTGACATTTTTGTAAATAACTTGGTGGGTTGGATTCGACTCAGTTGGATTTTCAAACATCATAATGTAATCAGACGCAGTTATTCTGACATTCTTAGAAGCCTCTGTGCCGTTAATGATCGCAATATTGGATGGACTGTTCCCATAAATGTATGTAGTTTCATTTGCATACTGAAAAAAAAATGTGTCAACGAAATCTCCCCCACTAACATTAGTTGTGGAAAGTGTTATAACAAAGTTGTTCCGTATGAAAGGAAAACCAGCAAAGTTGGTTGTTGTAATTGTGTGAGTACCTATTGGTTCCTGTTTTGAGTTTATTCGAAACTGAATAAAATCTTCGGACACAACAAAAGGTTGTGGGTAAAACGCTTCATCATCGGTAAAGTTCTGGAACTGAAGAGTTAAGGTTTGATTCAAAATATTGTCAAAGTTAAGTATCAAGGTTTCCTTGTTAAAAGTAATGTTGCTGATAAATTCTTGTGTAAGGTTAACAATTGCAGAGTGATTCAAAGTTTTTACAGGAGTTAGGAAATCAAAAAATCCGAACTGTTCGACAATGTTGTACACAAAGTTTCCTGAGATGGCAAAATTATCTATTGTAGTGTGATTTCTCACGATAACCCTCGCGTTGTATGTACAAGGACTATCTTGGAACACAACAATATCTGCACCAGAGTTATCTGAACCTTCCTTTCCGTCTATTAATCTTGAGTTGCACCCAGCAGTGATAACATCTGATTTTTTGTGTCGTCCAAATACATCCTCAATTTCAAAGAATCGACTGTACGTGTACCGACCTGTGTTAGTCATGTCCACTGATACTGTTTCGTCACTATTGTAGTCATCGTCAATATAAAGCCCATCGATGCCTTTACTACCATTTAAAACTCCTACGAAGAATTCTCCAGCTAAAATAAAAACATCATCGTTGTCGCCACCTTGTGCGTTCTCAATGTTATCATACAGAAAGAACATATTTCGTGCAAATGGAGAACCAATTATTTCCTCTACAGGCCGAGATACGTTATAAATTATGTCAAATCCACCTTCCTCCTTTATGCTCAAGAAACCTGTTTCGTTTGTAACCATTGTTGGGCCAAATGAGAAACTTGTTTCATTGTTATCATTTTCCCTTTCTTGTTCAAAAACTGGCAACGACAATGTTATTCCATTACTTCCTGTGACATACAAAGTTCTGTTATTTTCTGACAGTGATCCATTTGTAATTTCTCTTGCACCAAATTCAAAGACAATTGTGTGATTGTTCTTTAAAGACTCATTGTAATCGAGATCCATAACTATGTTTTCTTTGAATGGAATCAGATAAACGAAACTACTGTTTGTGGCCTGATTCGAAACTGACGTGTCACTATCTAATCTGATGTTCGTGTTATATGCACAATTGGAGTTTCCAATGATAACCTGGTTATTTCTATCACCAGGCTTTCCACTCATAGGATTAGCTAACTTAGTAGAACAAGCAATTATTATTTTGTCAGACTCCCCAGACCTTCCACTGAATTGAGTTATGTCCTTAAAATTTAGAACAATCGTCCCATCTTTCTTGACACTGTTAGATTCAATATCAAAGACCAACTTGTTATCGGGATAATAGCTTCCTCCAAGAATTAAATGATTGTGGGATCCCCCACCTCCATTTATTGATCCTGTGAAATTACTGGTGTTCACCACGAATGTATCATTATTTCCATTTCCAGTCAAGCTAGGGCAATCAGCATTTACCATAAACCTCCAATCGCCAAAATGTTTAGCCAAAAATGCAGCACTCCTAGTTTCATTTAAAGAATACACTACATTGACAGCCCCAAATTCCGTGACTAAAACCAAAGCTTCGTTATTATGTGTTTCCACGATTGGAGCTCTATGATGTTGTTGATTTGGTCCAAGTGGGGCCAAATTCGATGTGAACTTTCCAACTGATGAAATGATATCAATGGACCTCGCACCGCCTGACGGGTTTTCAGTAACTGTCACATCACTGATCTCGTCTAGTTCGTATTCTAGCTGCACATAGTGAGTGTTATTTCGGTAGTAGAAAGAGCTTACAACATCTAATGTAACAAGTTCATCACGAGGAGATTTTAAGACGCGATAAATGAACATTCCTTCTTCTGCATAATTAATAATTTTTGCCGTACCATTTACTTGTACTACCATGTTCATATGATCGGAACAGGGAAGGTTGGGTACTGTAATTTGATCACCACCACCATTTCCTAAAATCGCTTTTGTTGAACAGCCAGCATAAATATTGTCTCTGATATTAACTCCACCAGATACCATTTCAATATTTTTAACATAAACAACGTTTGATATTCCGTTGAAACTAACAGTACCTGGATTAGTACTTAAATCAACAGACGGACTTTTACTAATAAATTCACTCATTACAAGAAAATCATTTCCATCCATTCCGTCAAGTGTACCAAACGTGCCCGTTGAATTCAAAACAAAAACGTCATTGTTTGTTCCCCCAAAAAAATCTTTCTCCCCTTTCTCGACAAGAAAATTATACGAAGAATTAAGAGCTCCGTGAAATGTATCTTTTCCTTCTTCTAACATGACGAGAATTTGAGTGTCGTTGTCACGATTATGTTTATATTCCACACCTATAGCGTCTTTACAGTAATACCCCTTCAGTACTTCGCAGGTTTTACATTTACCCGTAGAATCGACTGGGGCGCACACAATATATCTTCCAAATTTCAAAGGATTGCAAGTTTGTCTAGGTCTCAAGGAAGGTGCTTCACGTTTCAAATCCCTATCTTTCTTTTCCCTAAGGTCTACAACGTTGTTTAGAATTGACTTATAATTTGAACCCGTTTTCATGATTGATGGAGAAAACATCATACTAAAAGCTTTGTTTTCTTGCAGAAATTGAAGTTGGTTGTTTACAATCATGTCGTTTGCTACTCGTATTTCTGCCAATCTGTATAAGTATTCGACATTAGCAGTGCTACCTGAATTGATTGCTTCCTCTAATTTTTCTCGTTCATACTCAGTTAATGGCAGAACAAAATCCAACTTTTCTATTTGGTTTTTAATTATCTTTTTCATAGCCGAATGTTGCAAAATAGATATTATCACATTCAAAATTAAATGTATTACTAATGCTCCCAATGCTATCACTACACCCCACCCAGTAGTTGCAAACATACCACCAAAATAGGCGGCTATCGTAAGAATGTTGTTAATCATCTGCAATGCTACAATTGCTGATTCTGTAGAGTCGAGATTTCCTCGAACAAAGCTGGCAATGTCATTTACCAATCCAACTGTTGCAAAAAATGCTCCCACACCACCAATTACTTTACCACCTGCTGACCAGAATGGTGACACAAGTAAGGATGCTACGAAATAGCTGAATTCAACTGTTAGAAAAAGAAGTGGTACAACGATATTAAAATTCCCGGTAGAAAATATCGAAGATATATCGGTTGGAAACCCCAACATAAACAACAAACCGTCACAGATCGGAGGCGCATTTTCACCAATGAATGTGCATGTTACTGGTATAAGAGGTGGTGGAATTTCTAAATTTGATGTTGTCTGTAATGTCCCTTTTTTAAAAACATTAAAAGTAAAGCTGTAGTCCAGCTTTTCTTCTTTGCTTAAATTCCTTAGGTGATTAATTAAATCTCCTGTGGAGATTAAATTCATAGTGGAAAGCATTCTTACTAAAGTTTGTTCAGCGTGTTCGAAGTGTAGTAGCTTGTCTACGTCCTCTATAGCTTCCCCTTCGAAGCTTAAGTTGTCCATGAGAAGCAGTACATCCCGACGTGTATCGATATCCATTGATTCCAGCCATCGAATGAATCCTGCGCTGTTTACATGTAAGACCATTGGAAGCAGAGATTGAAGGTGATCCATATCGTTTATATCTTCAGCTTTTACTAAGCTGCCACTGTGAAGTTTCAAGATATATTCTGTTGATTGAAGCCGAAACTGGTGATTCTCCTGGTACTGCAATTCTGTCACATTCTGGAATGATGTGGAGCAAATACTGCTCTCAGAGATGACGGTCAATGGGGTTATCTCCACAAAATGTTTCCATCGCACAGTTGGATGACGAGGAGCGTTGTGAGAGGCCTTCGTATTAAAAGAGAGTCCAGTATGCAATACTTGAGACGGCTTCACTTCTTTTGTTCGGCATACTATTAGAAAAAAATAAAATGTAATTCTTTCATACGATAAAATAGCTAGCCTTAATACAATTTTTGAAACCAGTAAAATGAAAAGTTCTCCATCAGTCATGAGTTTCTTTTGCATTTAACTATGCACTGTAAATTAATAATTTATCATATTCATTTGTACTGAATTTGTATAATTCCAACAAACCAAACTAATATGGCAATTTAATGCATGTTTTAATTTATGGGCCACTCTCATTGGAATATAAATCTTTGAGAGAATTTCGTGGCCAGTATGTATGTTTGAGTGAATATATTAAGTTTGATCTAGCAAAATGAAGGCTCCCAAGGAAGATAAAGAATTTTGAATGCTTCTTATCATAGAGAAAATAAATGATTCCAAAATATAAAATATAGCATTCCAATTTCCCTTTTTCTAATTTTGAAAATGTGGACTTTATTCACGTATGTGGTACTTCCAATGAAAGTGGAGTTGGATCCACCCTCTCGATATCACATTCTACATGCAAGGGTTACATTATCATACAGTTTGGTTTTCCTGAGCTCCAATTGTTCATTTATTATGAAGGAATTGTACCTTATTGAACCACACAAATGAAATGAGCAGAATGTTTTTAAGCTGGCCAAACTAGCTAAGTTGAACTGGTATTGTTATTGGGTTAATAATAATTTCTGAATGCAACTATATACCGTTTTTCTTAGATGAGGTCAGCGTGCCATGGCAACGCAACCGGCTGTGCCTATGTATGCAAGATTGATTCCTTCGCCATCAAAATTGCAATAAACACGTTTCAAAAACAACGAATCCTTAAAAACTCCATGACTTTAATAACAACAAATTTTAAGAATGAAATTGTTGTAGGACAAACAAACAGTGATTTTATAAAAAATAGTTTAGCTTCATATCTTGCTTTACAAGCGTGTAAAATGATTTCCAAAATCAACAGTTTCGACATTTTGAAGGCTTTCATCCCCTTAATTGTTTAAAGCACGTAGTTTCTAGAGCTTGATTATCAATTCTTTAGATAATACCTTTCACGCAGTCTGCCCCTGAACTCTGTAACTGCCTAAGAAACTGTTAAAAACGCTTCTGAAATGCGAAGGTTTCTATGACTTTTATGACACCTTAGGAGCGTGCAAGCTTCAAACCCACTATAAACTGATTCCATTCTCGCAGTGAGTTTAAACATTCAATGTTTGTGTCAAGTAAAAACATTCTAACCAATTATAGTATCCTTAGCACATGAATTTGAATAACCGTCTCGAGATAGAATTGCTAAACATCCAAAACAAGGCTTAACCCCTTACGTAGGCATCCTAATACATCAAACTCCACCTGTATTACTACCCCAGTTGACCAATATTGATGTCTTACGACAAGGAAAGTATTAAAAGGAACCTACACACAACTGGGCCGGTAGTACCTTTACATTATCCCGTATTATAGTCTCCTCTTACATTGAGCCAAAATGACCTAAACGGTAGTATCTCCAGCTTATTAAATTATTGCTGTGTAACAGTCATGACGTTTTATAAGTAAAATTCATATTCGTAAATAACATTTTTCCTAATCGTGTGCCAACTTAAGTTGTCTTAGTCTTATGATGCACAGTATTATGTGTATAGAAACATTAAACCCGAATTGATAACGGCGCGCGCAACTCAATCGGCTAAACTTTACAGGGCTTAAACTAGAGTGCATAACATGAGCCATAAAGTAAAAAAAATATCCGGTTACACGAAAAACTTAGGTGAGGCTATTAAAAGGATAAAACTAGAAGCCAAATGACAACTCATTCTAAATGTGACCTCACCAGTGACGAAGTTTGTATACACAATATTCTTTTATATGTTAACCAATTTAGTTTGTTTCATAAATTCGGGTCAAATGAACAAATAAAAAACTTATATATATATATATGCTGTCAAGGACACATAAATGGTTTACGCACAATTACAGAAAATTTTAACGTAGTGAATGTAGAAATGTTCCTTAAAGTTGTAATTCCAGATTATAAAAGATATATTTGAATTGTATCGAGATCTGTCAAATTAATATATTTCAAAGCAGGACAGTCGTTCAGGATTCAATTATTCCTATTTTGAACATTTCAGAAACGTGATGATATTTCAGTAGTACATAAATCTATTTTCACTGAATTGGCAGGTGTAGGATACTTTCGAGTAAATAATGAATGTAAACACGAAGATAAATTAATTGAGAAATGGCTTGGTGTAATTGAAGGAATGAGTTTTGAGAACACACATAATACACAGATGATAACAGACACACATTTGTCGAGTACTCAGAATAAGAATGGTCGTGTGCTGCCTAACTAATTTTAAAGCTCCTGAACCTGAAGTACTGTTTACAGGATAAGGGAGTGGAAGTGTAGAGCTCTTTTAATGTAATACAACAGTTAGATTATGTTGGGAGTTGGGAGAATTCGTCGCTGGTGAGGTAACATTTAGAATGAGTTGTCATTTGGCCTCTGGTTTTATACTTTTAATAGCCTCACCTAAGTTTTTCGTGTAACCGGATATTTTTGTAAGTAGAACTTAATTCAAACAACTGACACTGCAGTTTGCCTACACCTAAATTTAACTTGTATCAGACCTCAATGGTGTATACCTTACTATGCTATTTCATGGTTGTAGTAGATACCCAACATTATTATTGGCTAAACTTCCTCCGTTACCATTGGGGACACATAAAGCGCATTGGTAGAAGCGTGGAAGTGGACCCTATAACATAAAAGGTTAAACATGGTACACGTGCCATCCACCCTATTTCCATGAAATTTTCATATTTTCAAAATCTTTGAAATATTTTTATAATTTCTGAAATTTTTGAGTTACTTTAAAAATTTCAGAAATTTCAGAATTAAAAAAATATATTTTAAAATTTCAAAAGTTTTTAAAAATACTTCAAAAATTTTAGAAATTATAAAAAATATTTCAAAAATTTTGAAAATTTGAAAATTTCATTTAGATCGGGTGGATCGCACGTGGACCATGTTTACCCTTTTATTTTATAGGGTCCACTTCCACGCTTTAACCAATGCGCTTTATGTGTCCCCAATTGGAACGGAGGAAGTTTATCCAATAATAGTTTCAAAATTTTATATAGTTCAATAAGCACCATTTAAATGTTCTGTAATTGACATAACAATACGGATGACACCGAAAACGATTAGCGTATAATTTAAAAGAATTGTTAAAAGAACTTTCTGTTACTTTGTGTTCTTTAATTACTTCGTCCGTTTTAATATTTTACTTACTAGAAGTTAGCGTTTCCATGGCTTCTGCATGACCCGGATTGTAAGTCGAAAGGTACACGTAGAAAAGCAGAGCAAGTAGCCGGAACTTTGACATTTTACTTATGTTGCAGCAAACAAAAAGTGTTTGAATAGTTTGAAGAATATCTGACATCGTTTTATAAGTTTTAAAACAATCTCAAGTAATCCTTAGTGTCATGATTATGTCAAAGATAATTTTGCGTTAAATAAGACTGATTGTTAATATGAGCCCAGAAGTTTGGAATGCTGGTTTTATTTTGCAGATAATCCCTATTTAAGCTAATCGCCGATGAAGTCAAGAAGCACTGATAACCATGAAGGCCCATTAAATGATAAGTCCTTTTCATTATTTTAGTGTGACCAGGCCGATCTCCAAAAGCTCTTCAATTGGCGTATGAGAGAGCAGGAGTTCTGCATAAAGTCATGACCTTTTAAAATTTCCGCAAGATATGTTTTACATTTCGACCCATTTAAAAAAAGTTTTCAGCAAAGTGTATATTAGTCAGTAAAGATTTTTCATAATGTGGTCATGGTTGTTATTTTGGGGAAGTTGAGACTGAAATGAACAAAATCTAATAATTTTTTGACGTTTCTGATATCTAATATGGATTTGTATATTGTAGACAATACATCTCCATGGGTGCAATAAATTACTTTTATGAGGCAAGTTTTCTGATTCTCTCCTACTCCCATAGAGTAAGTGCGATATTTCGTAATTGACTCATAAGCATCTGAAGCAACCCATTCTTATTTGTTGTAAATAAACAGAAAAGATGTTCAAATCCAATTTATTTGTTCTACCACCAGATTGAAAAATGTCAATTATTTATGATCCATACTTCTTACAATTAGTTTATGATTGGTGAATTTTCTGTGAGTCACAACTTTCTTTATTTATCCCAAATTAATAGGTTTGTTAGCTAGGAAGTGTAAAAAATTATATCAGATTGATAGGCAGAACAACATTACTAAAACTATCGGAAGTACAGGAAAACCTATTTGTGGTGTATTCGATGGAGTCTACTGTGAGAGTGCATCCACAACGAAGTTTTACATGCAAAGCTCCAATTGGGGGTAAGTTGAGAAATATATCTGCCTCTCCATTACATCTCAAGATTAACCGTTCTGTTGGCTCTCCAGCAATGTAGAATTCATTTTCAGATGCTTTGACTACAATTGGTAGTAGAAACTCTGAGACAGGATCGCACTCCAGAGGACAATACTGAATAATATGTTCGTTAGACACCTGATCTTCCAAAATCTTTTGTTCGCATGTTGGTTTCCATAGTCGGTTTCCTGCAACTTCATCAAAATTAGGAACTTTGCACAGTTTTTGTCCATGAAACTCTTCACATTCCAACTTGAAGTACGACTTGTAAGTACTAAACGAGGATTTTTCGTAAGAAAAGGAGTTTCTTAGACTTCCTTCTAAGTCATTTGGAGTTGGTCGAGCACATATATACGGAACAGAATTAAATTCATGACGAAAAGGAATATACACAAAGGAAAAAAACTTCCAATTCAATCGCTGCTTTATGATTGGTATGTTTAATCTAACAATCATCTCATTTGTTGCCCCATTTATTGTGCAGTCTGTTAGAGGAAGGGAAATATAGTTTCCAATGTTGTCGATATCAAATGGAAATAAAGTCGTATAGTCCCTGTCCCGGATTAGAATGTTGAGCTGTTGCAGTTCATTTAACAAATCCAAATGTGGTATTAAAACAACGGGAAATGAAGATAAGGCACACATTTCTTGAGCTTCGTTCCACACAAGCTTGTCAATTACATGCTGAAGCACCCCATACGAAAGAAGTGCTGTATTTGCAGCTGTATGGCTTGCATTTTGAATTCTGTCCATTGGTGATTGCATGTACGACAAGGCGTAGTCTTGAATGCTCTACGAGAATTAAACAAATTGCAATCTCTCAAGGAGTGAATAAATAAAATTGTTGTAACAACAAACCAACTTGTTACCTGTGCATAGATAGAATTAATATCATCCGGCGGAAATTGTAGTGTAGACACAACAACTGAACCAGCACACATATTGACGATATTAAAATATTCGGCAACTATATTTTCTTTAGAAACCTGGGATGTAAAATCTTTAGAAATGCTGTGGCAAATATCGTTTGGATTAAACGCTGTTGGATAGGTACTTCCAGGAATGTTTTTGTTTAAGAACAAAATTTTGTTTGCGATGATACTATTGCCATTCTGTAAATGAAATTGTACTGGACAATAGTGTCCAGAAATATAATCACTTGTTCGACAAGGTGAAAGGTTTGTAACGAGCAAGCTGTCTACATTTCTTTGGGGCACAGTTATCTTAAAAATAACTTTTGCAGTGGTTTCATAAAATAAAGGCTGTTGAGTAGGTTCTCTAGTAATAACTGGAGGAATTACTAACGGTTGTTGGCAAAAACCAAATGCAAAAATGCAACCTGCACACACGATGAACTTGAAAACCATTTCCACAACACAAGTTTAATAAATGGCAAGAATCAGACACAACCACACTCATTCTACTCTACTAGTGCCAACTGAAAGAACTGATAATTAAAACTCGTTTATTTATTTGCTTGCTTCGCGTATTGGAACAGGTTATCATTATAAATGCTTAATCAGGAGTGCAAATATGATAAGACTGACAACTTCATTTTATTGACACTAACACAATCATTCTTTAATTCTGATAATTTCTAATAATTGACACGGATTATGGAACAGGAATATTAATTAAGTAATTATAACTAATGTATCATAATCCTGTTTGTAAATTGAATGCGTTATCGGATCGGGAATGTGTTTATGGATGTAAATCATCCCATTTAACTACACGCCAGTCTTTTTGATGAGCTCCTGTTCCTACATTATCAATGGAGACTTGGTAGATCATGTCCTTATTGATTTCCCATGTCTGGGACTTTGGTTCAACATCGCCTCCGAAAACCGAAAATTCACCATGTTCTGCAACTAAAGTATTGTCGCTGTCGTACCACCTAACTTGGCACCAAAACTTTGTTGCTGCATTTCTCGTAAATTCCCATGTTTCATAGCAATCTTGCGAACAATAGCGATCAAAATCATGGTCATGCTCACCCTTATCGTAACAATTCAAACGTATTGTCCCGCAGGAAACTTTGACGTTTACTCGCATTTTTGAATTCAAAATGTGACCACCTCTTGTTTCATTCAAGAATGAATTTGCTCCAACCGATCGAGAGTTTTCAAACGAATGATGAATATTTCGTTTGGTAGGCTCATGACAGATAACGGCAACACAAATGCTACCAAGCCAAATCCAAAAATCTGAAAATAAAACACTTGAATATTATTAATTTAATTAAAGTTAAAATAGTCTATTATCAATGATAGTCTTACGAAAATCAAGCATATCTGCAATTCATTTGCTTGTTATTCCCGTTGAATTATTCCTCTATTTTCAAGGCAGCCTTGGATTAGAAGAGGTGACAAAATACTCACAAACTAGGTACTACTGAATTCTGATTCAGCTTGATTGTGGAGTCATTCAAATAATTAAAATATGAACTGCTTAGGATGTCTGATCCTACTGGGCTAATTTCCGTATAAGTAGGAGCTATATAATGACAGTTTTTATGACATTAAACATTTTTATCTCTGATATCGCGTAATCCGGTGGATAAAAACTGACTTAATCAAACTAAATCTGAAGCATTTCAGTTTAGTTGTTCGGTAAACAGATAAATCTGAAGTTGAGGATTTCTATCGGGCTAAATAAAGACTGACGTACTAAGGAGGAGGGCAGGCTTCGTCAAATTTAGTTACCATCACGTACACGGTGTTAAATAGCACAAGCGACTCTGAATTAGTAAAAGGGATATTCATTAAGTCATACCTTGGGCTATTAAAGAGGCAAGTTGGGACATTAGGAGTTGTACAACTTGGAAACAGAATGTGCCACCTCTAGAGGATTAGACTGAATGTTTTAATCTATGTAGCAAAAGAATAGACTCAGGTTGACCACGGAAAAGATATTACATTAATAATTCTAATATTTAAGTAACCAAAATGAATTAATCTAAAATCTAGAGAGTAATCACCTAAAGGGATACAAAGGCCATTATTCGCATGCACTCATACTTTACGATATACTACCATAATAATACACACATGTATTACACACAAGCTCATATGCACTACCATGTCTTTCTCCTCAAAAGAGACAATTTTGAAATCTACCCCTTAAGGTAATAGTATCATTGGATTGTCGTGAAACTAAACATACTAAATCTGCATATATTAGGCTTTATTGTATTCCAAGCTGGTGACTGAAACCTTTATATGTACTATGTTAATAAATAATGAAAATTGACAAAATATGCAGACTAAGTCAGACGTGAGGAAAATTGAGACTCTACATAAGTATGTGAAAGGCTCTAAAAACATTGACTATTTGATGTCTAAATTTTACACAATATTACAAATGTAATTCACTTTCATTAATAAAATTAATAGGATAAAAAACCGACCTCTGTACCTTCACAAATCAAAACACAAAATTCATGTTTAATGTTAACTTAAGAGCAGGCTTGAGGGTGTTGTCAAACTTGTTTTAACATTTGCTGGAATTATAAATACATTGTTGTTCTTTGTTAAAGACCTGACAACACGTTATAAGTATGATCATATTCTGGAGGATTTTTGAAAGTTTAGGACGACGAAAGAAAACCTTTGTAATAATAATTCACGGAATTTGAGATTAATGGCCACATGATTCTTGGACAAATGAAAGATGTCGAGAAGCATTTCACATATTGATTGATTTTTAAACAGTACAAAAATATAGTGTGTTGGTGTGTAATCAATATTTATGTCTAGTTGCATAAACTCTGAATGGGAATTGCATAATTAAAATGATAATTACTGGATTTTAGTTCGTAGAATAAAAGTTCGTCATTATTTAGGAGATTTAACGATTAAAACGTAATATATCAGTAAAGTAGATGTGACACAGGAACTTGTACTCAAGAATGTTTTTATATTACTAACACAGACGAGAGTATAATTGCTATATTGCATGTTTTTCTTAATCAACAGATTTTTCAACATTCTTCAATTCAAAACACTGCACAGCAACGCTTGTTCAGCTGTGAATTCAGCATGCATTTACAGGAGAAAGTAAATTTTTAAAATTCGTGTAACAAGTTTAGCAATAGCATAATGACTGACATAAAATCGTTCAGCTGGTATTTATTCTATATTTGGGTATTACAGAGGTGACGTGAGTAACGGAAGCTTGCACCATAATCATCCATGTTATCTTTTAACTTAAATTTATAGCTAAGAAATTTTGTGAAGCTAAAAATGCAAATAAAAGCAAACAAAATAATAGTTCCGGGAATCAAATTGTGTTATTACAAAGTAACACATCTTTCATATTGATTTAGACAAAACTAAAGGTCAGTGATACAATATACAATCAAAAGTAATTTGAGGATTCTTAGAATATGACGAGTCGTTCCACCACAAAACAGCCAAGCTGTCAAATTAACTCTTTAAGCATCTCTCTATCTTAAAATGCCAACTGTACCTTAACAAAAAAATTTATTGGTTTAAGTTGTATAAATATACACTCTGCGAGGAATGCAGATAACATACAATAGATTCCACATGTCTACTGTTCAACAATTAGCCAAAGGAATGCTGACACTAACACTAAGACTGGCCTCATGTAAATCGTAAATTAAAACGTTTTTACCAGCATTTGACATCATTATATCATCCTGAAAACATTCGCTAATTTTTGTAAATATATTACCGTTAATTTTCATACATATTTGAGTCCTCAGAGATTAGTGGAAACTTAAGTGAGTTATTACAGTTGCGTAGTTACTGATGGTTCAAGGAATTGTAGTTTAAAAATACAGAGAGGAAAATTGAAAAACCTGGCAACCCGATATTTGTCGCTGTATCCATTTCACTTTAGACAATGTTCACCCACCGCCACGTAATAATCCATTTGTTCACCGTCACACTTACAAGATTGATTGACATACTGAGTGACAGCTTTATCTGGTCAAACAAATGTCAAATTGGAAATTAAAACAACTTGGCAAAAGGAAGATAACGGCGATTAGTCTTGTAATTCCAAATGATGAATTTGGTCACATAATATAAGGTATCCTGTCATTATTTTTACATGCGTGACTTCACTTAGCATTCGCACTATTACTCAACGTCAATTTGGTAGATGAAAAGCAACACGAAATGCCGAGGGGGTTTTTCAAGGGTATTAAAATTAAACATTAATCAATGAGCGAATAATGGTACTTTGACAGCCAAGGATTTGTTGTTTATGAAATGATAAAATGCTTAAAATACAGACAACAATTCATCATACGGGAATTAGCACGAATAAAAATTGTGATTATACAACTTGAAATGTTTATAATTGATTTAGGCAAGGTATAATCTCGCCGATACAAAATAAAGCGATTGAGGGTTCTTATGATGCAAAAAGTCCTTACACCACAAGACATTTCGCTTGTCAAAATTAAATCCATAAGGAACTATTTATCTTAAAATCTTAACTGTGCCTAATTACATAATTCCATTTGTTTAAAATTAATAAATATTAGCCCTGAGAAGAATTCAGATAACGTACACAAGTTTCCCTACGATTAATATAAAAAAATCAACCACAAACTTGCCCACACTAAGATATGACTCATGTGGAATGTACACTGAAAAGAGTCTTTTATCAGCTGTATGAGATGGTTTTATGAAACTTGTAAAACATTCGCTAATTTTTGTGAATATTTGCTGTCAATTTTCATACATACTTAAGTCCAAGGATATTAGGACAAGTTTGAGTGAGTTATAAGAGTTGGGTGGATACTGCTGGTTTAAGGAATTTTACTTAATAAAGAATTACAAAGAGATAAATTGAAAAACCTGGCAAGCTGATTTTTGTGTCTGTATCAATTTCACTTTAGACAATGTTCACCCCTACGCTACGTAATAATCCATTTGTTCACGGTCGCATTGCTTAACAAACTGAGTGACAGCTTCATCTGGTCAAACAATTGTCAATTATAAATAACAATAACAAGAAAAACGGATGATAACGGGGATTAGTCTTATAATACCAAGTGATGAATTTGGATGGATACTATAAGGTGGCCTGTCAATATGCTTACATGTATTACTTCATTTATCACTCACATTATTAGTCAACATCAATTTGGTTAACGTCAGGTAATTACGGAATGTCGAGGGGGTTTTGCAAGGGTATTAAAATTAAACATTAATCAATGAGCGAACAATGGTACTTTGACAGCCAAGGATTTGTTGTATGTGAAATGATAGAAGGTTTAAAATACAGACAACAATACATCAGGCACGAATTATCAGAAAAATTGGGGTTATACAAGTTGAAATGTTTATAATTGATTTAGGCAAGGCAAAATGTCGCTGATAAAAAATAAAGCGATTGAGAGTTATTATTATATGACACGTCATTTTACGATTTGGAAACAGCTTAATTGTTTAAAACTATCTAGACACTGAGAGCTTTAATACTATGTGTCTGACAATGATGATTATATTCTGGAGGGTTTTTGAAAGTTTAGGACGACGAAAGAATACCTTTGTAATAATAACTCATAGAATGTGGGAGTAATGGCCATATGTCTCTTGGACAATTTAAAGATGCCGACAAGCATTTCCCATATTGATTGAAGTTTAAAAACCATAAAAATATGGTGTGTGTTTTGCAGTCAAGAGTTAGGTCTAGTGGCATGAATTGTAAATGGGAATTGTATAAGTGAGATGATGATTACTAGGTTTAAGTACTAGAATGAACGTTCGTCATCATTTAGGAGATTTAAAGAATAACACGTAATATAACAGTAGAAGTGAACGAAGAACCTGTACTCAATAATCTTGTTATATTACTACCACATGTGAGGTTAAAATTGCCATACTGCATGTTTTTCTTAATGAACAGATTTTTTCACTTTCTTCCTCAAATAAAAGCAGCAGGTTTTGCACAGCAGTTATTGTGCAGTGGTGAATTTCAGCATACATTAAAAGGAAATTTCTAAGACTTTGAAAACAGGTTAAGCAATAGCATAATGACTGACATAAACGATACGATTTTTTCTTATACTAAACATTTCAATTATTATCGAGGTGAGTATCGGCAACCTGCTTTATAATCATCCATTTTTTTATTCATCTTAAATTTATGGTTATGAAACGTTGCCCTGCTGAAAATAAAGAATAAAAGCAAGGAAAACAAGAAATAGAAAACCTGGCAACCTGATATTCGTCATTGTATCAAATTCACTTTGGACAATGTTCACCACATCTTTACGCAATAACCCATTTGTTCATCAACATACACATACACATCATGTGTTCATTTGCGATTGCTTAACAAACTCAGCGGCAGCTTCGGCGGCGGCATCTAGTCAATCAAATGTCAAATTGGAAAATAAAATAACATGACAAGCGGAAGATAACGGGGATTAGTCATATATAACCAAGTGATGAATTTGGTTAGATATTAGAAGGTAGCCGGTCATTATGCTTACATGTATAACTTCATTTAGCACTCACACTATTAGTCAACATCAATTTGGTTGATGTCGGGTAATACGTAATGCTCAGGGGTTTTTTCATGGGTACTAAATTTAAACATTAATCAATCAGCGAACAGTGGTACTTTGACAGCCAAGGATTTGTTGTTTATGAAATGATAAAATGCTTAAAATACAGACAACAATTCATCATACGGGAATTAGCATCAATAAAATGCCCACATGTTTGGCTTCATTTAGCTTTCACACTTTTAGTCAACAACTATTCAATTGGTCAGGGTGACATCATGACATGGAATGTTTAGAGGGTTTCACAAGATTATTAAGTAATTTAAAAATCAATTAATAGAACAATGACAACTTGCTAACAAAACAGTTTTACTTGACAAAATTTTACCACGCTGTAAATTCCAACAAACTCTAAACTAAGAATTTGATATGAAGTTTGTACATGATGTTCTGATGTATGAAACTTTAAGGCTTCCTAGAGTTTAAATAAATAGTACTCGTTTGAAGCACGGTTTATTTATAAGCCAGTTGGGGCGACGTATCGGGAAAACCCTCCCTGAGGGTGGGTTTTCCCACCCTGGCCAGGGTTGGTTTTCCCACCCTAGGGTCGCATTTTCCCACCCTTGAGTAGGAGAAACCCACCCTAGGAATCTCATATAGCCTAGCATTGAGCTAGGAAAATTCCATAACAAATAAATGTTATATATTACATTTATTTAATGGATGATGCCAAATACGGATTTTGGAAAGCCATATATCAATTTTTACAGAATTTCTTCATTAATAACCTGTAAGTTTTTGAAAGATGGAGAATTTTTTTTCGGACTGCGACAATTTTTTCAAAAAAATGTTATTGAAAAATAGCAATCCTAGTGCGGGTTTTTCCTACTCAAGGGTGGGAAAATGCGACCCTAAGGTGGGAAAACCAACCCTGGCCAGGGTGGGAAAACCAACCCTGGCCAGGGTGGGAAAATCAACCCTGGCCAGGGTGGGAAAACCCACCCTCAGGGAGCGTTTTCCCAATACTTCTCCCCAACTGACAGCTATCACTGCCGAATTCCTACTTAACCCAATTTCATTTATCTTTAATGTTCCCTTTTTGATTTCAGAATGGGTAAGAACGTAGATGCATTGGAACTAAAGCAGCACCTATTGACTCAATTTCTGAAGACATGCTGGAAACATATCGTGAGCTTTAAGCACGGGACAATTCCACAGGTTAAAACACAAAGGGTGGTGGTATTTCTACTTAATACATCTCAAGTTTTAGGATATATTTTAATAAGATCTTCAGAACAGAGAGAAAAGAAAGAGGTTAATAGTTTTGGTTACCAGTAGAATTTATTTAACAGATAAAACTGGTGAAATCTTAATAAAGCTAACATATAACCGCTGATCTTGTTTACAATGAAATCTTTCCTTATTGCTGTAATCGTGGTTTTGGCTAGTTTTGTGCTTGGTAAATCTTTGTTAGGAAGCTGTGGGCTGCTGTCTTGGATACTCTTGTACGTTTGTCCGTCCTTCCGGAACAATCCTCATTAGCAACCACACACTCACATTGATTGATTTGATTGATAGCCTTTATTAAAGTGTTATTTCTCAATTAGTACAATCGACTAGTCTTCCTTGAGTAACACAAAACATAACATTTAAATTCATCACCACCCAAACAAATGCTTATTCTCACCATATGGTGCTTGTCATTACGAAGTGAGTAAGCCTTTTTCATTATACCATGAGTGAAACTATTAAAACTGACAATCACTTATCTATGAGGTGAAAGATAACATTGAGAATCACTTGATAATTCGTACTCTTGTTTTATATGATATACCAAATCTTCTCTCGTATAAAAACAGCAGTGGTGACTATCTACCTGCCCTTGAATTTCTTATACACAATAAACTTTTACCATGAAAATCTTCATTATTTTCACACTAATTAGTGTTTCGTGGGGTAAGTCCAAAATTAATATCATTTCCGATTAAAAACTGCATATATAATTATTAATTATTATTCATACAATCACTATCTTTTCAGCTTTCCCTCGCTTACACAAAAATATTCCTGGCGGTGGAAGAATCATTGGTGGGGAACCGGTTTTTCAAGGAGAACTTGGGTATCAACTCTCCATTCAGAGACGTGGAAGTCATATTTGTGGAGCTTCTTTGATTCGCCCTGACATCGCCTTGACTGCGGGTTAGTAACACATGCGTATAATACTTTTCGACTTATTACACATAGTCATAATTCAATTATGTACTTAGCTCATTGTGTGGATGGCGAAAGTGCTGATTCATTTCAAATTATTGCTGGGGACGTAAGCAGAAGAGAGAACTCTGGATTTGAACAGAAACTTGATGTGCAGAAGATTGTGGTGCATGAAAACTACGACAAACCAGAAAGATTCGCGAATGATATCGCAATCCTCTTCCTCAAGAATGCAGCTAATATAAACACAAATGTCTATGTTGTTCCTTTACCAAATCAATTTGATCAAACCACAGGAAATGTTTTGGTTTCTGGCTGGGGCAGTACTTCTTTCGGTGGTCCTATTCCTGACTTATTGATGAAAGTGGAGATTCCTGTCATTTCAGACATAAAGTGTCAAATAGCTTACCCTCAAGAGGCGGTTGAAGATCATATGCTGTGTGCTGGACTTGAAGAGGGTGGCAAGGACTCATGTCAAGGAGATTCAGGTGGCCCATTAGTGTCCAAAAGCACTGATAGCGTTACAATGAACAAATTAGTGGGAATCGTTTCTTGGGGATATGGGTGTGCTGCTGCAGGATATCCGGGAGTTAATACTGAAGTCTCGCACTTTATTGATTGGATTAACTCACAAATCAGTCCTTAATTGTTATGACGAAGGATTAGAAGTAAACCTTATGTTATCGCTTGTACAATAAACAATTTTAAAGAGGTAGAATTGGATGTTGAATTAATATTTCATTGGAAAATAATGCAGTACTCTAGGTTAAGATTTGTACATCTGTCCGTTTAATAGTTATTGCCACCATATAATGTGTTTGAAACATTTCAGCTGACCATAATTGTTGTTGTGAACTCAACTGGGAGTTTCATATACAATATACTCAACCCACTTTGTTATTAAGTTTGAAACAATCTTTAATTAAACTCACGTGGAAGTGAGGAAGGCAAAAGATTCGGATATTTAGATGGGTTAAAGCTGGCGATTTTATTTCAAAATCTTCATAAGGTGAAACTCATACTCCGCATTTTGTTTACCATAAAGTGTTCATATATAAAATAGTCGTCATGATGGTAACATTCATCTAGTTCTTAAATTTTTTGCAATACTTTCTTTTCTTGTACGGTGGTATTAACGACGTGTACGGTAGGGAAGACTTGCTGAGTCAAAAGATATCTTGTGATTAGTATAACTGTTAATATGTTATGTTAATGTAGATTAATTCATTCAGATAATAAATTTTTCAGCCTTTTGGATCCAAAATTTGCATTTTAGTTAGCTTTTGATGTACATACGAATAGTAGAATCATTCTTACTGTCTTGTGTTTGGTCTTAACTAGCCGGTGCATTGAGTTCTCGTTCCTGTTTTACTTTAAATGTTGCTTTAATGAGTTTTTATGGGGAAATGCTGAGTAATAAGACGACATGAATGTGTTGTAGTTATTCATCGATGTATCAGGGTTTGGCACCAAAGTTAGTCTAGGACTGAAATATTATGGGAGAAGTGCTAGTTGGATTAAATATTTATATACCAATTGTGTGTTTCGGTTTCTTGTAAACTCGTTGTAGTGTAGTTCCATCCTCATTTTCTATGTTTATTTCCAAGAAAGGTATTTTCGTGTGTACTTTGCAAGTAAATAGTACACTGGGATGAAGAGAGTTTAGCTGATATTGGATAGTCTCAGAAGTTCCTACCTAGTGCACTATAAAACTACAATCTACAAAGCGTATGTAGTGGTAAATAAGTGGGTTGTCTGTGATGACTTCTCCCAGATATTTTTAATAACAATTCTGCAAATCCAGTGATAATGGTCATTCTATTGGAGATCCTGAGGCTTGTTTGACAAATCCAGTGATTAGAAATGTGCAACCGTCTCTCAATATTCGTGACATTGGAATAATTGTTAAAAGCAATGTTACATTGTAGTTAACCTTTCGTATCCTTCAGGAATGGTAAGTTGCTTGATCTCTTCGGAGAAACTATATGAGTTTTTTCTTCAATTGGTTTCAATTCAGCCCAGTGGGTTAGTATAGTTGCTACAAATCTTAATACATAAGTTTGAAGAATTTTTGAAATCCTCAACGGGAAGAAGTGGGATCCGTATGAATTTTTGTAAGCTGTAGAAGTGAGCAGTTGTAGAGCGAATTGTTTAGAGACATGTTGAACTTCTGTCAGTCTGTTTTGGTTTAGAAGTGATGTTCATTTATTCACAATAAGATTTCATGGTGGTTATCAAAGAAATAATGACAGTGGCGAATATAGAATTAAAACTTTTTCCTTTGGAGGAATTCATTTTGTTATCCGTGGCTTGTATGAACATGCCTTCTTTAACTTTTCGGTGATATTGTCTAGGTTCATACAACAAGAGTTTTGCTGATTGAAGGTCCAAAGTGTGCCCTTCTTCCAACTTATGTAAAGCTACCGATGAATTCACACAGATTCCACATCGTACATCTCTTTCATGTTCTTGTATTCGTATTGTTTATTTTCGTGAAGACTCTCCTATGTACACAGATATACAATCATTACACTTGATTCTATACACTGCACATTGTCTTTTCACTTGTTTCTTTTTGACATTGCTCAAAATTGTCGACAGTTTCATGCCTGGGTTGTATCCTATTTCCACATCAAGTATTTTTATCAATATTCCTGCCATATGCGTAGTAATATCACCCATCCAAGGAAGAATAAACCTTGGAATAATTTCTTATGATTGTTTTGCAACGCAATCACCCCAGTTTCTTTGAACTTCAGCAGCAACAGGTGAAATCCACATCTGATTGCCTGTAATTGTCATCAGAATTAATAATTGCACGCGAGAAAGCAATGTGTCTACCACCATAATCTTGTGTGCTTGAGGATGGTGTGACGTAAATTTTAAATATTGGTGTGTACGACTTTGCTTGTAATATACACGATATCCGATAGTTTGATCATCTCTTGAGTAGGTCAACACGTCTAGGAATGGAAGTTCTCCTAATGAGTTTTCTACCTCTTCTGTAAACTGAATCTCCGGATGAAATTCATTAAGTTTTCTTATTACTTCTTTATCTTTCCGATAAGATGTTCCTTTAGTTTTGAGTTCTTTTTCACAGTTTATACCAGGATAATTTCGAGTAAGTCGTGTCATCCAGTAAAATGTTAATTTCTTGTTCATAATCAGATGTATTAAGCATGGCTATCATGTTCTCTCCGTCTGCTTGACAAATTGATATAGATTTGTCATTAAAAATGGACTTGATTACTTCTTTCATCCAAGCAAAAGATTGAATTTTGTTGTCTTCATAATTGATTTTGGAATTTAAAATCTTCACTACTCCTGTTTTGACGTGTGAAATTAATGTGGACTTGACTTTAGTTATATTTTCCTCCTCTAGTTTTTTTCTACAGTAACACAAGCTTCAGTAACAAGGTTTTCATGCGTCCAATGAAGAACAATAAACTTTGTACTAATTGTGGAGTTTCTACAGTACTCAGAGCACTCGATGACAGATTAGTTCCGCTATTGAGTTGCGAATCTTTGGCATCAGCTAATGAAGACTTGCGAATCTTTGGCATCAGCTAATGAAGACTTGCGAATCTTTGGCATCAGCTACTGAAGACTTGCGAGTTGATATGTTTAACGTCTGAATAGACTGTTCTCTGCCGACTGCAATGTTGACTCATTGCAATGTTCATTCGGATTTGTTTTTCAGATTCAGAGAATACTATTTTACTTCCAAGTATGCATTTTTTATCTTGATATAATTAATCTAGAACTCCTTCACAACAATTAATTAATTGTGTCCAAGTGATTGTTTTAGAGCAGATATATCCTTTCAATCATCATTGATCAGCGTTGTCATCAATTGGAATAGCAATCTTTCAAAGAGAAGGAAGGTTGTGAGAATGTGGTTGAACGGATTTGTTATTCGGGCTTCCTTATGTATACAACAACATGTATACATTTGTAATGAGAAAGAGGACGTCGTTCTGAAGCCTGGTGACGCGGTGTTCTTCTTCTTCTAAATTAATTTCAGTCCATAAGATCGACAATAACATGTGCCTTTGCCAGTGATTGTTAAAGTAGTAGTTGTAGTAAGGGAGTCAAAGGTTGTGGAAAGAAGTCATACAAATCGATTTCCTATAGATCCTAGAGTATTTTCAAGTATCTTCAAGTGTTCCTCCGAAATTCAGTAGTACGAGTATCTGGAATTAGTCCCGGGTTGGATTCATGGCTGGGACACCAATTTTTAGGAATTTGAAAAATTCAGTTTTCGTTAGCCGGACCGAGAAATTAGAACAATTTAAATAAATCAATTATGATAATAAATAAAATACTATATATTAATAAGTATTATAACTCTTCTTATCTTGCTGCTACAATACAAACTCCACCACTGACATTTTCAAGCAAGCTTCTGTTGTTTTTGTTTGTACAAAGGAAGGTCATGTGTCCTGCTTTTGCTAAGATGTTTTCTGTAATCGATTGATTGTGTCCGAGTTTCACTAGCTGTCTAGTGTCAATAGGAGTACAGTGTAAGCTAGAGATTTATGCCAGTCCATGTGCTGCCTGTCATGGACCAACTGGTGTCGTCGAAGTAGAATCTAAAAATTCAAATGAGTAAAATAGATCTACATCAAAATAAATCATTTAACGTAAAAAACACCTATTTACTTCTTGCCAGTTATTAAACCTATTTACCTGCTAGAACTTACTTCCTACTTACAAGGATTGGTAGGGGATAATATCCAAAACGTCAAGGGACCAATGGGACCAATTTTGAAACATTCCCAAGATTAACATTGCAGGTTATAACGCTACTGGTTATTGTATTGATTAGAATGGTCCGGAACTACAGAAACCCTTCCACTTACCTTACGTGACTTATTCTTTGTCTAAGGGACTACCAGGTTTAACTGTAGTCACCTAGTCTATCGAAGAAAGATTAGAAATCCCTCTTAGGTATTATTTAGCACCATTGCATTCATACTTCTTAAATAGGAAGCAGCCTAACACACTAAATGAACGGGCGGCTTAGTATGTGCAGAAGAGGTCTTGAATAATTATAAATCTGTCCCAATTACACAGCGTTAAAAGTGCTATATCAGTATATCATTACCTAAGCGAACCTCCAATCTTCCATCGATGCCCAAGCAAGGTGACGTCATAAACTTGGCTAAGGCCAAATCAAAGAACAACACTGAACTTCCGTGCTAATAAGATTTCCGAAGATTTTGTGAAGTGATGTAATCCACGCATAAAAAATGGTTTCTCTATTATCAAAATTATACACTCTTATAAAGGATGCCAAGAAAAGATTATGAAAAGTCTGCTTACTAGGTTTATTTAGTCACTGCTAGTGAATTTTCCATACACGCAATAACCAATTGATCACCACATTTGTCTTTTTATTGTGATAAAACAAATCTGTTAAATATTACCATCCTGCTTGCCTCCAGACAGTTTCTTCCTTCCTGACACAATTCTAATTATAAATGAATATAAATAGTTACTCCTTTATTAATAACAAAAGTCAATGTCCAACTTAGCTTGCGATGAAGTGAGTTTGTAAAAACTCGACAGTTAAGGCTCATCGATGTAGATTTTGCCTGGCAATCATATCAAGTCTGATAACGGCTCACGTAGTAGAGAATGCTGGATCGATTCATTTATGTAGTCACAATCTGAAACCGATTACGGTGATAAGCATGTGTTGCATAGTGGAATGCTCCTTATATACAAGGTGGCCCACCTGGATAAGAACAGTTAACATGGGATCTTATAGAGGTTTGTTTTAATCGAGGTGACCCTCACTGTACATTTACTGATGACTTGTAAGCTCAAACTCACTAGTTAATAATAACAAAGGTGGTCTGTATTGTACATCAACAGATGATATCCACTTCATGCAGATGCAGTAGACATAAATGTTCTGCTTTATGGAAACCTCATGTGCTTTTATCCTTACAACGAATACAACGAAATCGTTATGTACATGCTGTTAAATATTTTAGAACAGTTGTTTATGTCCATTAGGTGACCCACAACGTCTATGCACAACACAAGAACATGTTAGCAAACGAAATCAACTGCATATGTAAATACTTATTAATGCAATGATAAATTAACACGAGAGTACAACTTTGCGTGGCGCACGGCCAGACAAGTCTAATAGACTGATTCCCATTTCAAACAGTGCACCTTAAAATGTTATTGACGATGTCCGACAGTTGACATCAAGGACGACCGTGAGTATAAAACGAGAAACTTAATCCAGCAGATATGGGGGATTCCATGGAACTATAACTGAGCATATCCCATTAAAACAAATGACATTAATTAACACACAACAATCCATGCAATTCTGAATTTATGTTTATTGACTTGGGTATGAAATTGCTACCATACACTTCAAACTACGACCTATCCACGTGGACTATAGTTGAATGTAGAGAATGGTAAATCTATAAATTGATTTTTGTAAAGTTAAAGATAATAGTGATAGGTCATAATTTTGATAGTGGGGTTAAGCGGGAATCTGCGCATTGAGTATTCCACGTAAAGCAAAACGTCGTGCTAATGATAGTCGTGTGCGATGAGAATATACACATTGAGTATTACAAGTGGAGTTAAACCTCGTGATTGATAGTAGTGGTGGTTTTATGCGGAATATGCGCAGTGAGAATGTGACGGACGGACGGACGGACGGAATGAAAAGAGGGATCCATAAAGCAGTAAACTGCCTGACAAGAACTTTGAAAACTTGGGAGGTTATCGAGCTTAAACTTAAACATGTACTTAAACCTCAACTAACTTACCTGCTAAAAGTTCAGTTTTATTCAGTTTGATTTATTAAAGTGCAAGTCTGATGTGGCCACACGACAATACTAGTACTCAGTCCCTGTCATCTCAGGCACTGGCAAACACACGAAAATAAACAACCACTATCACTACTACACTACTACATTGCATTAACTATTCGTATTCATGACTTTGAGCAGTCAACATCTCTTGAGCTAGCAGCTCCTACGCTAACTTGTAGTAGGTAATGGGTTCAGGGTTTCATCTAAATACCCCTAAGTCTAATTCTAAGAAACAAACGAACTCATTGCACACCCTCACCGAATACTTCTACACTTAGGAAAAGAAAATTTGAAAGAATTTTAAGCGTTTTTTACTGACAATGGAAACGATAATTTTTCCACATAAAGAAACCATGTTAACTTTTTATTCTTGTAATATCAACAATCAATCCTATAATTAATCAATCAATTAGTCCTTCAATGTACAACATATTATGTCGTCAATGTGAGTGTAATTGTAGAGACTTGATTTGAAGTTTCTCACAGAGATATGAATTTGCATTAACAATTGTCATTGTTTGGGTTGTGTGAGAATATTTGAGCAGGTTTTACTTTTTTCTTATTAGTTTAAAGTTACAAAAGGACCAAAATATGTTAATTTAGAAGACTAGATTAGCACAGTTTAAGTGAAGTTTTGTAAATGTAACCCCGTTGTTACATTTTCAGCATAAATTGGACCAATTTGCTGTTGGTATCAAGTAGGTAAGTTATTAAAAAATTAACGCACCTGTTCTAATTAAAAAGATTTCTTTAAATCTTTTAACATTGTATGAGCTACATAGCATTGTTGTATGTTTTAGGGTAGAGGGGACCACTGATAAAGCAGTGGCCTTACTCAGCCGCGTAAGTCAGAATAGACCCATAGCAGACATAGCATTGTTAGTTAATTGTGTGAAAATTAAGGTTTTTGTTTCAAGCGTATGTATTTACTTACGGACAGAAGTAAATGATTAGACAATTAAAAACAATAAAAATGATATGATTTAATAGTTTTTTGATACGGCTAAAAATTAATCAAAACAAATTAATAACGATAACTATAACAATAATCTCGAAGTGAATTGCATATACACATACAATTTGGGAACGATTAAAAATAAGTCTCGCTTCCTATTACATTGGCTAATGGTTGTTTTCTGCTTAAACCAAAACCGTTTCCAAATAACTTCCGCAATGAAAGTTATTCCTGCCAGGTTTAGTACGAGATACAGTCAAAATAACTCTGACACATTCCTTCCTAGCGGAAGGGCCTGATGTTCATTCCCAATAAGAGTCACTCGGGCTCTTTGATAACGCAAGTCATGAGTTATCCATTTATAGTTGTCGGAGAACATATTTACAATTCCAGACTCAAATATAATTGAGAACAAATGCGATAAATATGCTACATTACTTTGGTGACCTTCGTATATCCAGCCCCATCTTCCCGACAAGAACTTTCTGGGGGACAATGTGACAGAAAGTAGAAGGATTGCTTGTCCTTAAAAGCAACAGATGATATTCTGACTCTTCAGTGGTTACGGGTAGACCCAGTTTCTGTTTCCCAATCATCTGGCTTAGATTATCATTCGGTAATAAGTGTAAATTGATATCTCCTGTAGCCCACCACTCAATTTGACTGAGATTAATTGTTCTAAATTGCCGTTCACTGTGTATGGCCAACACAACTTCAAAAAAGTCAGTATAGTATTCCCGGTCTTTCCATTTCATAAGCCAGCAGTATATTTTAAACCCTTTGTTAAAGAAAGTAGGAAAGTCTGGGTAAACATATGGAAGTTCAGGAGCAATCACACTACTTGTAATAATACCTTCGTAGTACAAGGTTAACACAAAAAATCCTGCCATTAAAACCAAATGGGTCTTTGTAGGTTTAGGGAACACGGCTTGGCGCAAAAGTGTGTATATTATTATGAAGTTTAGAGTTGAAGGGGTGCGCGCCCTTTTTTCCCTTCCCTTCAGTCCACACTACCCTTAGTGTGGACTGAAGGGAAAGGAAAAAAGGGCGCGCAC
>JAQGAB010000376.1:0-29074 GCA_034696565.1 Isotomurus graminis | reverse complement strand
GAAGCCTTCCTTCCTCACGCAGGAATTGAACCAATTCAAAGATGAATTTTAAGTTGTACATAGACTGCAGTTTGCAGAGTTAAAAAAATCTCAGGAAGTTAGAACTTATTTTAGGAATTGGCTTATTGGCTACAAAGTCAACAGTAAACACAAGCATCTTAATCATATGTATTTTTGTAACGCAGTGCACACCCATAACACATAAAGGAATAATCTTAGAAGTATCCTCCTCTTCTATTATCTATTAATAAATATAAAACCCAGTGAGCCTTGTAAACCTAATTGAGCTCTGCGAGTCTCTCACTAATAATAATATATTCTTTTAAAATCCATACTGTCATATGAAACCTGTGAATTAAATGTTTACAAGAGGCAGAGCAACTCATAGGCCATTTAACATTCTAACTCCTGTGCAATGCAAGTACAGTTATGAGTTTACACTTTATGGCCATTCTATTTCATCCGAATCTGCTCCTCATGACTCCGTATCCTCAAATGTTTCATCTCAGTATCGTCTTCATCAACTTACCTGTTGCTGCTTCTGCCTCACAACAAAAGATATGCCTCATCTTCTCCAACTTCTTTTTCCTTTTATTCCCAATCTAGTGTGAGCTTATTTTTGGTACTCAGCCAAGTCTCACACTAACTCAGGTAATGCAAAACACAATCATCTCTCCTGGTACAACACAACGGTACACGACTGTCTAGTTCACCCTGCTAACTAATTCTAATCATGTGGATTCTTCTTATTCATATTACATGTTACACCAACAATTCTTCGTATTACAAGATGGTTACTTGCCTCACAGAAATATTAAATGCGAGCCTGAATAATAATTACCCGAGCTAACGGATCAGACAGTGAGAAATTAAGTGTCATTGCTTAACCACTTGTACAACCAGCAACCAAACCAACTACCAAACTACTAAAAGACATTGTTTAGTCTATTAATTAAACCTTACACACGATGACAGAGAGTACATCTTAAGTAATTATTAGTAAGATTAGTTAATTAAACCCCAAAGGGAGTGACTTAAAACTAAAATCCCTCTCACTAACGTAACTAAACTCAACCGAGCCTGTTCGTACTTTGTACAGTTTTGCGGAAGAAAGGGAACTCACGAGATACGGATTCGTGAGAGATATGACATCAAAATAGACCAAGTTACTTTGAAAAATGGATACTTTTAGTATCATAAGCTTAACAATGGCTTTAAAAAAGTAACTCTTGCATTTATCGTTAACTGTCTGTCTCAGTGGAATATAATATGTTGGTAGCTGGTAGCGTTGGTGGTGGTGGTGGTCATGGTACACTGCGATTAATCAGCCTGGGACAACTCTTTACAATCGAAAGTGTGAGAATTTCTTAAACCAAGAATAATAAGTCCTCCCGTTGTTTTACACACTCCCTTCTGTCTTCTGACTTTAAATGCAAAATAATCCTATAACTTCCCAGCCTACAGCCAGTGGCATTTCAAATTTCAATTCAATTCTTAACTCTTAACAATGCACGTTTCGTGCCATTTTTCAAACGAGAGCTTTATTTTTTCACAATTTACTTCCTTCAGCTCTCATGCCCTTTAATCCTTTTGTCTTGAGGTGGAAATGTGTCTTGTACAGAAAACAAACCTGTCAAAAGGAAACTCGGTTTCTTGAGGATCTATAAGGCTACGCAAAGATCAAGGCACACGAGGGCCAATGTAATCCCACATGCAAATCCCTGTTCACATTTATCCCCTGATATGTCACACGCTTGTTCCCAATTCAACAAGGCGTTTGTGGTGTGTTGGAAATCACTGATGAGCCACCATTAATTTGGTTGAGAGAAAATAGAGAAATCAGAGCCTTCAACCTCCTACGGACTTTTCTGACACCGAAGTAAATTAAGATAGACGACAAACACATTTCTATTTTAAAGTAAAAGTTTCCTTCTATAATTATACACGTACAAACTAAAGTTGTATGCCTTATGTTTACTGCTTCAAACATCTCCCAGTGAGTCTTTAAAAATTCATCCACAGTTCCACATTATCATTATGAAGCAAAGAATCACTCTATTCATTCCTTCCAATCGTACACAAACATACAAATAAATCTCATCTAGGAAATAATATAATCTCTCTGCGGTTCACTGCTAAATAACATATTTCATCCCGTTATTTATTTTCATTACTGTCTTTCTCTATCCCATATGTTTCTAAATATTTACTTCACGTTCACGATGACTTTTTCTTTTAAAACACGAGATTACCTAAGAGAGAATTCGAAGACTTACTTTATTCCAACTTACGTGTGTGTGTCAATCGCTACTGAAACCGGAGATGAAAAAGCATATCCCTATAAACTGTGGAACTCTACTAATCATCTGTCATGTCACATTGTTACATTCTTCGTATTTCCTACAATTTACAACACACAGAATTTATTACTGCATATGTACACGTTTGTTCGTTACACAAAACGCGTTGTGGCTTTGCGTGATGTGGAATCACATCATGAGATTCGTAAAAAGCTTTCGAGTGCATCACACACACTACCAACTATACAGAATACATTTTCATGTCACCAAATCATCCTCGGAAGATTAACTTCTCCACTTTGTACATGCAAGGCAGTTTAACTCCAATCCGATGGTTCTTTGCTGTGTACTTTCGTCGACCTATCTTAACACTAGTTTAAGTGCGACTCTTCCTTAAACCTCTTTGGTCTCTGTCTCTCTGTAAGCCATTTTTGTAAAGGTTTGAAATCCCTTTAGACTGGCTATTAAAGTATTTCCCATTTACGATGCACTTATGTGTATTTCTTACGGACTCCCACAACTACTAAAGCATCAACTTCATACTTTTATTAGTGGAGAGACTCCTGGCTCTCCTGTAACTAATTCCTTGGCTCCAAGGACTTAACTCAGGCTTTCCACGAATCATCGTGCCTTGTTGAAAGACACCACACCGAGAGATAAGGGACCTTTTAAAATACCTCATGCAGCTTTAGTTACTAATGTTCCTTTCTTAATTCCAACACCAAAGGCTATCAACAGGTAGTCAGCAATCAACATTCATAAAACCTTAGAGAGGAAAGGTATTCGCTTAAAATATCCTTTGGACCTTCACATCCTCATGAAATGCATCTCAGCCCTTAATTCACTGCCTTTTATGCATTCATCTCCGTCAACGTGTTCCTCCCCGCAGCACTTTTTATGCCCCTTCAGCAATGCAATGACCCACAAAAACGAATAATCTCTGTGAGACTCCGAAATACAAAACCGAATCTCTGTAATACACAACACATAACTTTCTGTGTAATCTGGACAATACGCTTTATTTCAATGTTCTCTTTTCCACAGGAAAAACTCCAGGATCTAGTGACTGATGGGGAAATCCAAGCAGATGATTTCCCATCAAATCCCCTTTACTTCACACGAACGAAGGGACTATTCAGGGTCTGTTTCCCTACAGCCGAGCGTCCACCTCCAAACAAAGGTATTTTTACATCAAATTCTAGGAACTTCAGGCACACCTTTTTTACAAGGAATAAAACGACTCCTTTTTATCCTTCCTTGTTCCCTTCAAAATACACCTACACATTCTAAATTGTAAAAAGTCTAAATACCAACCAACCCCATCACCCCACAGAGAAATGCACTCACCCTATACTCAAAAGAACATTAGGTTTACATTGATTGAAGTTACGAATAATAAGTCTGCAATTAAAAACCCATTATCCGCATTCTTCATCTATATGAACCTTAATACATTTTTCTAATGTCAATGTTACCTTTTCAGTTGCACTCTACCTTTCACCTGTTGAAACGTACTGTATGAACATAGACTACTACATCCCAGATGAAGAGGATGTCACCAAAGACTTTAGCACCGATGAAACGACCAAACTCCGTAAGTCATTAAATTCTAGTTACTAAGGCTTGGCCAATATCCTTAATCATCAAAGTACAATGCAATTTAGTCATTCATGTGATCCATCCATTGTCTTCACATCACTGCACTTGACACACAGACATTTGTAATTTGTATATCTCTATATATTTCCCTTCCCACATTAGTTACCCTTAATACATGTGTGTCTCTGTGCTCAATACTTAATGCAATAATATTATTATTGATTCCTCACGAGTATATACTCTGATTCCATTGAGGAGATGCATTTAACCAATACTAAATGATGTGCACACTAAAAGGCCAAGAATCTCTCGTCATCCAACTAGAATGTGTACCACTAAAGACGCACTCACACACAAAGTATTCGAGGCGAAGATGTAACCGTACACAAAAATTTCCCGTTAGTTAGCCATCCTCATCATTCTGGCGTCCCAGAAGAAGAATTAGATGAACAGTCTCTGTGCACACAAAATTCAGATATGAAGACTTAGCTACTACCAGACTTGCCATAGTACAAAAGTAAAACTGTGTGTGTCTCTCTCAAATCTCTGAACACTTGATTTCACGGTTGTTCTGTGTGTGTATACAACTTTTATTGGCAACCAAATCTCTGATGATGCATGAGAATCAGGATGAACAGCTACCACCAAACTACTACTACCCGATAATCATTCACAAAGGTTCTTTCATTCTCATCGATGTGCTAATAAGCCCAACATCAAACAACAAGAAGAGCAAGTTCAGACATCATCAGACTTAAGTGCAAATGCAGATTAAGTCTAACTAAGCACCCTCAATTCAAATCCTATGCATATGCTTAGCCTCTTACCCTTAACTATGATTGTAGATGAGGAAGAGATAAGCTTGTGCATATTGATTAACTCTGTCTTTCTTACTTTGAGTCTTGACTTATTGACTCTTCTTCTCGTCACGGAACTATTTGATTGATTTGAATTGCTTTTCTTTAAAAAACAAAAAGACCTTTCAATGAAACACAACTACAAGTGCAATTTATATTTTGTTTATAGTACGAGTGTAAGATAGACTACAAATTAGTTTGGGATTCAAATCACACACTCACTCAATCAATTTAGTTCCGTTTCAGATTAAGATGACACTATAAGCTATAGTTTGATTCGTTTGATTGGTTGTGTGAAATTCTTACACGGAAATCACTTGCAACTTGGGGAGATTATATTCTTTCCTAAGCTTAGGCCCCAAATCACTAAATGGATGGGAATTTTCATGAAATTGTGATGAGAATCACACGCGCATTGCTTTGGTATTTTATTTTGCATATAAGGAAACAACAGTTTAGTCAACTTTGTGAGCTAATCCGAAGAATTTCAAAATAATTTAGCTTGTCTACTGTGTAAGTAAAAGTAAAGATGAGAAATACTTAAATGATGAATTGAAATTGCAGATATGGGACGAGCTGCCATCGCTTCATTCATCGTAGCGTTCCTATTCGTCTTTATTGCTTTCTGGACTGGAGTTGCCGGATGCTGGCGAAGATCTTCTGGGAACATCACTGCAACTGCTATTCTTATGCTCCTCACATGTACGTACAATCATTCTGATAACATGCATGCAATATGACAAAAAACCTGTGAATATTTTAAAAATTAAGACACGTCTGTTTCCATTTTCGGAGTCATAGTCTTCAAATAACATTAAGATTTTCCAAATTCACTACAGAATCCTTTAAATTATTCATGAGCCTTATGTAATGAATTCAACAGGTCTCTTCAGTGCTGGAGGAATGGGTTTATGGCACGGAGTGGAATATTACGAAACCGAGAAGATCAGTGGAGCTCAATACTACAAAGATTGGCCTATGGTATGTCCCCCCCCGTGTATCATTTCCTTAACAAATCATCCCCGCATTAAAACCTTCATGTCCCATGACCCAAATATGAATACCCGGTATCCTGTTCGTAAGTACCTAATTGAGTACTCAGGTGATGATAATCCCTTAATGACTTCTATATTAGCATTTGAGAGACGCCTCAACATACGGGTTCTGTTGGTCATTCTACGTCTCTTGGATCTCTGTTGGATTCAGCTTCGTCTCCGCATTACTTTTTGCCGTAGCGGCGACTTGTCTGTCCCGAGAACACGATAACCTCGTGTCCTCCCAGTCCCAATATTTGATGACAGGTAAACCTACGTTGATTCTGGCCATACTAATCCTCTTTTATTTAACATGCATGTGCAGGCCTTAAAAGCAGCGTCCGTGTGGTCCTATGATTGGAGCTATATTCTCGCTTGGATTGGCGTGGGCTGGTCGATGGTGGCAGCGTTGTTATTCTCGGGGGCAGCGGTTTGTCTCCGCGGAGAAGGCGGATTAGGCTACCCCGAGAGTCAACACATGCACTACCTTATGCCCGGTACTGACATTAACATTACTAACCCACACCTCCACCCACTAACACTCCCTTAATCACCTCACACCTTCTCTTTGCATTTAAACTCATCATTGTGCTTTAATTAACCTCGTAGAGATCTTTTAACATTCATATAGTCTCAGTAATCGTACCCGCATTCTCTGGAGCGACTTAATTAAGCACTAGGTCATCTGTGTTGCCCTGAAGGGAACTCCTCATTAATTATCTCCCACATAAGATCCCCAAGTCCTTCTCGATTCCTCATAAAACCACCGCGGAACTAAGACGATCTCAAGGAGGAAATTCAGTCTATAATTGTGTATCTCTTCATCCATGACTCTGTCTATGAGAACAACATCTCATTACCTACTCATTTCAAGCTTTACACACTTTTAACTCTCTGAGCACAAAGCACGAGGAAACTATGAAACCACATTAAATCCCCAAGAATCCTTCCATAAAGATGATTACTACACATTATTATCAGACCTTCAAACACTTCATGTTCCATCCCCAAACATATTTTTTATTCCATCTTCATCTTTTCTTCAATGTTAACAAATGTACAAACTTGAGAAGAACCATACGAAATTGTATTCCTAGGATTAATTACTCACACGAGGATTTTATTACTTCCAGCTTCGGCTGCAGTCTCACAATTAATATTGGCAGTCTCTAATTACATTTATACAAAAGGTGAACAAATATTGTTATTCCTAGAGACAATGAGATTTCCATGCACCTAAGTATATTTTTTATTCATGTCCACCTACACATTAATGATGAGATGCATATTATTATTTCAAACAATGAGCTCAGAGTATCAAGAACTACACAGAGTGCAGAGAGTTCCAAATTATACTTTTTACATCTTACATCATCATCTCTCTCTGCACACAATAAATTCATTTTCATTTCATCCTGAGCAACAAATAGTTTTTGGCTTTGGTATTTCAGGGCGTGTAGGCAAAATGATGTTTAAGGTTTGCTCTCGAATCTCCACCAATAAATCTTCGTGGAAAGAGATTAGCATATTTCTTCAGTTTGCACACGTAATCTTTTATTATATTATAGTCTTTTGCTTGAAGAATGACGAGATCAATGTATTCCACACAATCAACTGCATTTTCTTGACCTTGAGGAAGTTTCAACATTTTTATGTTTTTTATATAGTCTTAAAGACACGATGATGAGATGCAGTTTCAGATAATCCTACCTCATACATTTCTTATTGTGAATCAAGTCTTATGTCATAAGGAGATTCCAAGGAATCTCAAACCAACAAAAATTACTCTACAGAGAGTTATTACTATAAGAATCTTGTCAGATACAAAGTACAAAAGGTATAAAATATTATTGGCAGTCCATGTGAGATTAGGGACACTATACATATGGCAAATAGTTTCACAAATACCCTACAGCTTCTTTTATTACATTTCAGTGCTTCTTTAACAATTTATTCGCCTGTTTTGCCTAACATTCAATCATCCTTTTGATTGTGTCATGCGAAAGAACCTTTTACCTAATTGCGTATCCATTGATATCGATATTTAGCAACTTTTATCCTAACCACGAATTACCTTACGCATTAAAATGTACTGTGTGTACTTAAACATACTAGATACTTTGTTATTTTACACCGAGGGTAGGAATTTGATTTCTCTTTTCCATTTCATTGACTCCCCTACATTATTATTAGATAAGGTTAAGAATTAAGATTGTCCTATACAAGTATTTCAATACTAACGCCCTAGTCACCTTGATATTCCCTTCACCAAAGTAAATCTGCTTCAAATCTCAATCTTCAGCTAACTCTCAGACTTTAGAATTCAATCCTTTATTGGCTCTCTTAAACTTGGCTGTGTCTCTCCATGTTGTTTTATATTTTGTCAGGTTACATACAAAGATAAGTACATTGCATCAAGTTCATGAAAGATAAGCAAGTCACTCTCTGGGTTATTCCACGGCAGAATGTACCTTCCAATTAACTGTCTAATGCACACAAGAACCAGTCGATTAAATCGTTCAACCTACACAAACCAGATTGAGACCAACACTTCTTTTCAATCGGATCTGTGTGAAATAATATTCGCCGTGTACTACACAAGACTTAGTTTTTTTAGTTAGCCCATTTACGAAGTCGTGAATTTCCACATATGGAAAACTAGTCTGATCTCAGCCAAAGATGTGCTCACCTTAGTTCTTGTTAGTAGACTACTTCTCAACACATTCATTCGTAATAGTCAACCTGTCAATAAAACTCTCAGCTCCTTCATCTGCATTCTTCGTTAGATTAGCACCTACCAAACCACATATCGAACCTCCAATATGAATGAGACTGAAACACCCTAAAGTTGAAGTATTCAGGCCTATGCAAAATTTGAAGAACACACACACATCTTACCTCATTTTTAAAAAGTAAAAACGAGATTGCACATCTGACCGAATTAACTCGTTTGATCTGATTAAGACAACTGGAAGTAGGTAAAGTCTCAGGGAATTTAGTTCTCGAGGGTGTGTGTCATCATTTGCATCTTTTAATATGCAACTCCCCAACAATAGCTACACAATAATTTCTTTACAATTTTACTACACATCAAATGTGATTTATGAATAATGTACTTTACTTGTTTAGTAGTCTGTACAACTAAACCTCACAATGAAATATGAAAGTTCCTTGAGACTTCACTCCATTATTTCCATCCCCCTGTGTTCTACTTCCATGCAGAGATCGCTTTACATTTTTTTAAATTATACTCACCCGATAGAGTGACCACCACAATAAGAAAATAACAATAATGTTCGCTAGCCCCAAATGCTTAGCCATAAATTTTCAAACGACGCTAATAATTACTCTCTTTCCGTTGTCCGCAGACTAATAATGCATGAGCGTGCGTAATGATGATTATTCCTCGCTGCTTCGAAGTGTACAGTAATAAGTAACACTAACCAAGCCCTTTTATAATTAAGCTGAAAAAGCCTAAATTGTGTTGCTAATCTTGTGTAAACGCCTTAATTTGTTATTTATTGGTGCAACGGTCGTGTAACAAACCAACGCTTTGTGTTATTGATTTCGTGCGATATGCCTCTCTCTGCCTTCCTTACTAATAAACCACAATGCACTGTATAAAAGATTATAAGAAATGTGTGAAATTTAATAATACTATTGTGTTCCAAATTACAGTCTACCCTCAGAAACAACAAGCACCGGGTTATCCATACGGCTATGCGGCCTATCCACCTTACGCCTACGCTGGCACTCACCAGTATCCTCAGTACAGCAATTACTGAGACCCTTTCGCCAAATTAATCAACCTTATGCGATCAAATATCCACCCAGAAGACTTGGTTACTTATTGGAGCAAGGATACAACAATCATTACACAACAAGAGGATGATGCACATCACACTGACTTTTACATGAACAATCCTTTCTCCACCTTAACAAGTGCATCTTAAAAACATCATCAATCAATCCACCATCAGCAATCATTAAAAAATGGTTTTACAACAGCAATTTTAAAAACTCTAAAAGAATGATTTACAATTAAGGGAGACAAATGGTTTTAAATAAAACTACAGACAATGTAGAATGTATTTTATCCGAATGAATCTGAAAGATAAAGCTCAAGAGTATATCCTCCAATATATATCACAACTACATAAAGAATCAATTGATGCTGCTAAAATAATATTAACAGCACTTGTTTTCTATAAATACGGGAGAGTGTGAGTGAAGTAATAAATGCATCAACGACTTGTTTTAAACTAGAAAGAGTTAATGAGAAATGAAAGCATACGTTCTTTTTGATGAATGCAAGGTGAGGAGATTGATACAAATGTATTCTATACTTAAATAATTTCTTCGTAGAATATTAAGAGAGAGATTCATTTTTAAGAATGAATTGCAATCTTTTCAGAGTGTTTGTTGTTTAATATTACATTCCGTGCGTTTCCTACCTCTCTCATGCAGTGTGTCTATACTCAACTTTCTACTTGTCTATTTTTTGTATAGAACTAAAATATGTAACGAGGTAGAGTATACTTTTGTTGTAGTGTGTATTTATGTGTGCGACTTACTACTTATCATCGTCGTCAGCATCAAAAAACCCTATGGACAATTTTGAAAGTACTCTATAAGCTTATTAATACTTTAAGAGTTAAGGACAACAATACGCGCGTCAATGTGTCAATAATGTAAAAAACTGACTTTATACAAAAGAAAGATGAGTAAAAATATACAGTCTTAAAGATTCACGAGTCTTATTGATTGATTGCTTATATGGCATTCCTAAACTTTCTCGCATACATTCACATTGAAGATTCAACATCTCATTTCGCTGTACTAATGAAAGATAATCGAATCATCACATTTTCTAAATAACCTTAATCTCATCTTTCGCATAAAAGAAATCACAAAATGAAGAACGCAAGTGGATTGCATGCAATATAAACCAAAGTAATGATGAAATCAATGTCAAAATAAATAAAAACACACAAATCAATTCAATGAAGCAAAAGATGGAACAAAAAGTTTATTATAACTTAGTCGAAATCACCATTTTACACCTCCTTTCATTTCCAAGGACTTTCAAGAACTTTCCACCGTTAGAAAGCAACTTGTTCACCTCAGACTGGTAATGGTTGGTAGGTAAGTAATAATCATAATTTCGTTACTCTAAGAAAGCTATTACAACTCCTCTCATTCGTAGTCAAGAATATTGTCATTTATAACACACGCAAAGGTAAGAAGAATAACTACCTTTTTGTTTCAAAGAAGAATCACAATAACATTAAATTGTGGTTTTCTATAGCATTAGTCTTGTTGAATCACTCTAGTTAATGGTAATATTGTAAATTGCGATTATGGCCAAATCCTTACAATTAGATCGTAACGCTAAAGTATTAGTAAGCCAAAGATGTTCTTTTTAATACTTTTTACCCCACAGAATTATGAAACTATATTAATCTTCTAAAAGAGCAATTTGCTGTTGTGGTATAGAGAGATTTCCATGATACATCTCTACTAAACTCCAGTTACATAATACATTAAAGTTGAGGAATGTTTTGCGGAATCTCCATAAGTCTTAATAATAATTATTCGATGTAACATGCAATTTAAGTCAATGAGCTTTCTACGACTACGAAGACATTCTACACACTACATAAAACTTCTTACACTGGTTTCTGTACGTTTTAAAGGTATTTCTCCCTTAATAAACTCTAGTCATGAAGTAGCAATAAGTCGTCTTACGGTCTTATTATAATAAACCCCACAAGCCCGTAAGTAAAGGCACTTTTCAATTCTTCCCCTGTTACACAATACTATTTTTAGTTGTTCTTTAAGTACTTATACAACCTGTATCCTAAATATTAGTTTACATAGACAATTAGGCGGAATTTAACACTTTGCACTGTAAGTTACGAGCGAATAACCAATTATTCTTAGGAAACCCCAAATTCCAATAAGTAACAATTCTAAACTACACTAAACACTACTAAAAGAAGAAAAAATACCACATTAATGCATTGTCAACTATGGTTGTTTACATTGGAAACAACTTAATACTAGAATTTAAATAAATCGTATGGTTTACATTGACCAAGCAATAGAGGCACAAGATAGCAAAGTGAAATAACATAATAAACACATAGTGAATACAATTATGTTTCCGTTTTAGAATGTAAAAAGTCAAGACAAGCTCAACTTTTCAATCTCAAGAGTTCGATTTTCTAAACATGTGGCTTTTCGTCCTCCGCGTCGAAGGAATCGTCTTGAGAGACCATAGACTCGTCTCCAGTTCCGGAACCTGGCATGGAACTTCTCTTGGAAAGCCGACTTGAATTCAAACTCAATCCAGTCCCAGTTCCACGTCTGCAATATCAGAGAAAACAACATTAATGTAAGCATTTAAAAACAAGAAAGTTTGACGCTTCATGCGAGAGAGAGAAAAAATGTCAAACCTCCCAAACTTTCCGGATCTTTAGTTGCATTTAATAAAAAGCACATTGCACAATTCATTTTATAAGCACTTTTAAGCAGTTGTTTTTGGATTATTACTTCAATTTAAAGTGATTTTCTCTTACCTCAGTTTATTCTTGAGACTTCCAACTTCCCTAGCGAGACCTTCATAACCCTCTTGAGCATCTTCCAAGTCTCTTTGGAGTTTACGTTTCATCGCCTTTTCTCTAGAAATTTCTTCTTCGGCTTCATCCAACTGTCTCTTTAGACCCTTGACTCGAGCATTCAGCTTCTCAGCCTGTTCTTGTGTGTTTGCAGCGTTTCTGTGTTCGTCTTCCAGCTGGAGAGTCAACTCCTTAATCTTCTTTTCCTGTCTTCTCACAGCCTTCTGTTGTGCTAATCTCTCCTTCGCCTCGATCTCCAGTTGTTCTTCGAGTTGCTGGCCCTTGCTTTCAAGACTAGCAATAGTTGCCTTCGTCTTAAGTTTTTGGCTCGTATCTAACTCGGTTAACTTTTGTTTCAGCTCCTTGTTCTGCTTCTCCAAGAGAGCCCGGGCGTTTTCTAGCTTCTGATTAGTAGATCTTTCTACTTGAAGGTCAGTGCTGATTTGCTCGTTTTGAATGGTTAACTTTCTAGCACGTTCTGATTGTAACTCGCTATTACTCTGCTCTTCTTCAAGTTCTTCTTCTAGACTTTGAATTCTCGCTTCGAGTCTACGTTTTTCATCCACAAGCAAAGTTCCTCTGTTAGCACCGTTGCTAACTTCTTCTGCAAGCTCGTCTCTTTCGGACTCTGCAGCCTTTCGTTGTCGTTCTGAAGCCATTAAATCTTCCTGAAGTTGAAGAATTTCAGTTTCGATTCCTTTGAGCCGCTTTTCAGCATCTTTTGCAGCAACAATCGCGTCGTCTCTACCTAAACGGGCCTCCTCAGCGTCCCTTTGGAAGTCTTTTATTTGCCCTTGCACCTTTTTCAACTGCTTCAGAGCATCTTCCTTCATCTTGTTGTTAGCTTCCATCTGACTAAGAAGTTCGTTGTAATCGCTTTCCACTTTCTTTCGAGCGTTGACAGCAGCGGTCCTGTTCTTACGCTCATCCTCGAGCTCAGCTTCTGTATCACGAAGTTGTTTCAAAAGACCTTTGCGCTTTTCTTCGTTGCTCTCTTCCTTGGCTCCAATATCTCTCTCATACTGAGTCTTGAGGGCTTGCATGTTAACTTCCAAACGTAGCTTAGCATCCTCAGTGAGCTGTAATTCATCTTCAAGCTCTTCAATTTGTGTCTTTTGTTCAGCAAGTTGTGACTCAAGGGCGCGTTTCTGCTTTTCTAGTTCATGGACATTTTTGTCTGCGGTTCCCTGAGAGTTAACTAACTCATCGAGCTCATTTTGAAGTTGTCGTTTGAGTCTTTCCAGCTCTTCGGTTTGTGCATCTTTCTCTTCAAGCTCTCGATTCAATGAAAGTAGTTTTGTCTCCTTTTCACGAGCTTCTCTCTCAGCCTGATCCTTTTCTTGACTGAATCGTTCAGAAATCAATTTTTCTTCAGAGAGGATTTTGTCGAAGTTTCTTTGTTTTTTCTCTAATTCTACAACTTTGCTTCGCTGTGCTTCTAAGTCGATACCAACGTCTTCTAATTCCTGCTGAAGCTTCTTTCTGGACTTCTCCAACTTGTCACAAGTGGCTACAAGTTCCTCATTTTGAGTTCTAAGCGCCTCCATATCTTTAAGTACTTTCTTCTGACTGTTTTCTAAGATGGAGATACTTTCAGCATCCTCATCTGCCTTCTTTTTCAATTCAACCACAGACTGGTTGAGCACAGACATTGCTTTTTCCATACCCTTCTTGGCTTCTTCTTCCTCCTCTAATTGTTCTATTAAGTGTTCTTTCTCTGACTCCAACTGCCTTAGTCTGGCAGTCAACGCTAACTTCTGCCTGGTCTCCTCTTCCAAAAGAGCCTGCGTCTCTGCCAACGTGTTCTCCACAGAAGCTGAATTCTTTCCAGCTTGAGTAGCTTTGGAATCTGCTTGCTCTAGTTGGATATTCGTTGCTTCCAACTCATTGATAACTTTAGCATACTTCTCGGCTAGCTCTACCTTGGCTCGATCACTCTCCGCAAGTTTAACTTGCAACTCTTGTATCTGATTTTCTTGCGACTTTCTCTTCCGGTCGTAATCCTGCTTAGCTCCTTGCAGTTGTTTTAACTCATTGGCCAAGTCAGCATTTTCGGCTTCCAGTGTTTGCTTATTCTTCTCCAAGTTAACACGTGCTTTTTTAAGACCGTCGAGTTGTTCTAAATAGTCTTGCACTTCTTGCGAGTGCTTATGTCGCAAGTCTGAAATGCTAGATTCATGGGACACACTTTCATCTTCCAAACTCTTCTTCAGAGCGGCCAACTCTTGTTCTCTCTTAGTCCGAAGTTCTTGTTGTGCAGCTGTGGTGTCCAAACTGTCTAAGAGCTCGTTCTTTAATGCTTCCAATTCTTCGTTCAGGTCTCGTTTGATCTTCTCTGCCTTATTTCTTGCCATCTTTTCAGCCTCCAAGTCTTCTTGGAGTTCCAAGAGCTGAGATTCTAGCTCTCTAAGATTCTTTTGGGAAGCGGACTTGGCTGCAGATTCTTCGTCGATTTTAGTGAGAAGGGTGCCTATCTCTTCATCTTTACGGGCAAGACTCATTTGAAGCTCCTCAACTTGGGACCTCTTCTCATTGATTTGCTCCTTAATGTCTTGAAGCTCTGACTCCATTTTTCTCTTCAAGCGGTCATTCTCTTGGCGTGACTGCTGTTCTTTCTTGAGTCGTTCTTCTATGTCGGCAATGGTGGCTTCATGTTTTGTCTTTAATTTGGCCAAATGTTTGCTCTTTTCCTCCTCTTCCGCAAGGTTTTGGCTTAAATCGTTGTTCTTCTCTTCAAGTGATTTCTTTTCTTTCAGTAGCTTGTTGTTCGAATCTTCAGCAACAACCAAATCTTCCTCAAATTTTTTTATTTTGGCGTCACCCTGAACTTTCTCTAACTGCAGTTTCTGGCGAGCTGCTTCTTCTTCCTCCAGTTGTTCTTCCAAATCTTGAATATTCAATTGAAGTTTCTTCTTTTCTTGGTTCAGAGCAACCACCCGCTCTTCTTCTTCTTCAATTCGGGCTTCCATGTCATGGAGGATCTCTTCCAGTTCCTGTTTCTTCAAAGCAAGACGAGCCCGCATTTCTTCTGCTTCCGCGCACAGTTCAGTTTCTGCTTGCAACTGTTCGGCAAGCATTGCTTTCTCCTCCACCGCTTGATTAAGTTTCTGTTCTATTTCGGAAGTCACTTTAGCTGTGGTTTCCAACTTATTCTTCAGTTGTTTAAGTTCGTCTTCTTTTTGAATCAGTTTTTCGTCTTGTTTAGTAACCTGAAGCAGTGGCTTTACTTTCGTGTAAAGTCTCCACCATTGCCAGTTGCGCAACTTGAGATACGCCGCACAATTTCTTTGAATAATTCGAATGGCGTTCAGTTGCTGAACTCGCTTGCTGTACATTTTACGTGCAAGCATTCCTCTACAGAAAGCTTGGAAATTCACAATTAAGTCAGTGATCTTCAAGTCTCGTTCTTCTTCCAAATGAGCCAATACTCCTGCTCTCAGGAAGATTTTGGACTGTCCTATCCTGTAGAGATTATGATCTAGCTCCAGCGCATTAATCTGTCACATAAAACAACGTAAGCATTATAGCCAACAAGATCATCATGTTTTGGAGCTTTTGTGTCAATAACTTACCATCTTCTCACAGGCCTTCTTTCCATCCATAAACCCTTTAGGGATAACATTAGGTGTAAGAAGTTCATATCGTTGTCGAAATTCTTGGAATGGTATTCTATTGGGGAAGCCTTGTCGACAAATCCTAATGCCTTCTAGAACTCCGTTACACCTAAGTTGATCGAGAACAAGAGGCGCATCAATCTTGCCAGACCTGAACCAAAGTAAAGAAATCAATTAGACATGAATCCTAATCCCCCGAAGTTCTATTGATATAACCGCATACCGTTTCTCGTGATTTGGAATGATACATCTCACAAAATTGGGATTTGTGTTCTTAAGAGTCGCCATTAATTTTGATAGTTGTTCCTTGTACAACTGGGAAACTGTACGGAACATTCCTTTTCTCGTTCTTGCTCCAAACTGCGTGTCTGACATTGCTTGCTGAGCCATGCCCACGATTTCCGCTGTTTACAGAACAAAGCGGCTTATTAGTATTTGAAGTGATTCTGCTAAAATCGTTAGTAAAATGTTAATTGTTAAGAAAATAATACTTACTGTACTTACCGTCTTTCCAGATATGCACAACAAATGGGTCCAAACTGGCTTGGATGAGCTGAACAACATTTTCATTCAAAGGATCCATATTCTTCATCAGCCATTTATCAGCTGAATAGTCCACCTTTCCAGCGTAGTGAAGTACAGCAAAGTCTGCTTGGCCTCGGAAATCCGTTTTGAAAAATTTGCTATGTTGAGTGTGAGCAGACACAAGTTTCTCGACAAAAGATTTGTCTGTGGCTTTAGGAAACCAACACTCCTCATCCAAAAGGGCGAGGATACCCATAGGCTTCTCAATCAAATCAATTGTTGGTTGCAAATCTAATCCAAAGTCGATGAATTTCCAGTCGATGCCTTCTTTCTGATATTCTTCTTGTTCCAAAACGAACATAGTGTGGTTGAACAATTGTTGAAGCTTCTCGTTAGTGTAATTGATACAGAGTTGCTCGAAGGAATTCAGCTCGAAGATTTCAAATCCAGCGATATCAAGAATTCCAATGAACGACGCACCTTGTCTTTTGGTTCTGTCTAAGCTCCTATTAATTCTATTAACAA
Organism: Isotomurus graminis; assembly: GCA_034696565.1. NCBI lineage: Eukaryota > Metazoa > Arthropoda > Collembola > Entomobryomorpha > Isotomidae > Isotomurus > Isotomurus graminis. The sequence goes on along the minus strand of JAQGAB010000376.1, from coordinate 12,000 downwards.
GCCATCTGAAAAGCCTTTCATAGGTAGCTTTACCAACCGCTTCAACAGCAAATTCAACTTGCTCTTTGGTTTGAGCTTTCGTCACATGGTCCCTTCCAACCTTAATTCTGGGTTTTAGGAAAGCCTTTGTCAGCTCTGTTACATTAAGTCCCAATAGATGAGACAATTTCTGAGCCACTGTATTGTCTGGAAGAGTGGCTTGTTCTGAATTTCTTTCTTGTTTAAATTGCATGTTTCCGAATTGAAGAACTGCTGATACGACTCTGAAGATTGATGACAAATCTTCTTGTGACATACCCATGATGCCCATGGAAGCAACGGTTGCTTGAAATTCGACATCGTCATCAACCCCAGGAACAGGGACGCCACCGCTTGTAAGGAATGAATAATTATTTGCTGGTTCAAGAACAAACTCCTCTGCAAATCACCAAAATCATACGTTAATGTCATACAACTTAGTACACACTATAATAGTTAATAGTACGATTTGTTATTCTTCATCACAAAGGTAGGTAAGCTTACTTTTGAAAGCTTCAGAGGCACCAGCGAGTAGTTGATAAAATATATGGAAGCTCCTTTCATCCTTTGCTTGTCTAATTGCTCTCGATTTCTCAAGAAGGTACGTTTCGATATTAGCTCCTGCAATGTAGCCTGAAGTATCGAAGTTGATCCTTATGAATTTACCCTAATAAATAAAAGCCAACAACATTTCATTCACATCATGTTTTACACACTATCTCATGTGTAAGAAAACAAATCACACCCATCAAAGAATTAGAATCCATTACATACAAAATACAACAGTAAATGTACTATAAAGACATGTATGACTTTTTAACTTGAGAAAGCATACAAACCAAAAACAGAATGACATGTCTCCATTTCTATCAACCATGTATGGTCAAGTCAAATTATTTCAATTAAATCATAATAAATAAACGAAGATAAAATGTGGGTTGTTTTCTTGGTGGGCACAAGTATTATTACTTACAAAACGACTGGAATTGTCATTTTTGACAGTCTTGGCGTTTCCAAATGCCTCCAGTATTGGGTTGGCTTGAAGAAGTTGTTGCTCTAACTCTCCCTATTGAATAAAATACACTCCAATTAATCCAAATCGCTTTTTAAGTGGACAAGCCTCATTGTTTTCGATCGAAAAAATGACTTATTCAATTACTACGACTGTTGTATTTAATCAGAAAAAGCTCAGCCAGAGGGAAGTCTCTGAATTAAGTACTCATGCTGAGAGTAAGACCAGAGATCTTGTCTCAGCTGTGTACAAAAAGAAAGAAAAGAACAACCAAGCAGCAAATAAATAAAATTGAAAATAACGATGTCATAAATAATACAGCTTCATTTGAGCGTTTGAACTAATAAGTAAAATGCACCAGTCGTGAGAATAAAAATTTGTATTTGTACCATATAATGATATTCATGTATATGATGTAGAAAGTAATTGTGTTCAGGAGGGTAGACTTACTATGTTGAAAGCAGGCACCACCTACGTGAAAATAAAGACCAAACACCAACCAAATAAGCGAAATAATCCAAAACAGCCATAATCATCAAAAAGTGCGAGGAGGAAGAATAGTAGAAGGTCCGCGATTGATAGGAGAAATCAACATGCAATAAGAGGATACATTTTAAAGAAATAATATCATCATTACTTCACTCACATCCGAATTCATGATCTCTCAAACTCTCAGTACAAACTCTAAATACTGTTATATTTTACTACAACTTAATGTACAAATGCGAACTAACTACTTGAAATTATTGATATTCAAACCGTGGAATGATGTGTTCCTGCTCCTCTAGGTTTGCTGGCTGCAACATATGCTAAGTATTGGATAACTTTTTTTGTGTTCTCCGTTTTTCCAGCACCGGATTCTCCTGTACAAAGAATAGACTGGTCTTCTCGATCTGCAAAAAATTAAGCCATTCAGTCATCTTAACTTGGGTTTTACTTGAAGCATATTGGACACATGTTCATAATATTCTCAAGGGTAATGGATTTACACGCGGTGGATTTCGGCTGACTTTTATTAACACAGACACCAGATAGCATTTATCCGCGCCTATACTACGCTTCTCATCTTTGACACCTAAAATAGTCACCTACATACTCATTTGTCCTCTACATACACACTCAGTGTCAGCTTTCCAATATTACTATTCACTTCATACACTCTAAAGGAAAGGTAATTTTTCCTTGATCACTCCTTACTATCCGTCAGATGAGATATAAATCAGCTCAACAAACTCCGATACCATCACCTCACTCTCTCTCTCTGATCATCAATAACAATTTTAATCGAAGAAGGTACTCCACGTTTGCAGGAGTAAAAGAATCTCATTTAACATCCACAAACAATCAAACTCAAATCTTAAGACCACATTCACGTTCATAAGTTCATACGTATCATTAAACTCTTCTAGCTGTTAGAGATCTTAACATCATTTTGAAAATCATCTTGCCCAAGAGAAAAACGCTTTATGCTAAGTACGGCAGTGGAATATAACTAACAAGAGAATGTCTATGACCTGAAATGGACAAAGACTGACTTGGGATGATGACGACTGGCTGACAAAGTTATCAGTATCCATATTTGGACTCACTTTAGGCTTTAGAAAAGAAGACTGTCATACGTACACAACCCTTTCACATCAGATCAGAACATCTCCTTTTTTGGAATGTATCATTACATTACTTAACTTCACTGTCTCTCTCTCCTTCTTTCTATGATTAGTTAAGAATGTGGCCTTATTGTATCGTTTAAGGCCATCAAGAATAGCATACTTCACTTGTTTAAAGTAGTGACTTTAGCGAATTGCGGATTCCATTTTGGAGATGTCATTTTGTTAATAGTTTACAATTACGCTATACTTGCATTTGGAATGTAAACATTTGTGGGACGAGCAACAGATCTTATAAATCTCGAATTAAAAATAATCCCTAAACGGCTGATAGGAAGAGATTCTGATATCTGCAAAAAATAATCTGCTTTCCAAGCATTTGATGCTTAGCTGAACACATTTTTTATTTAGCTTCCATTCCACATTCGCAAGCAAATATTTTACTCATCACATTCCTTCATAATATATTTCAATGCTCTAAGGGTCATTCAGTGCGAAATCTAGAATTACATCTCGTCCGCTCATTTTTTCCTAACTCGATGTCGTCAAATTAACCACCTAAGTTACCCACAGAAAAGCTTATCAAACAATACTTGCATTTAAAATGTAAACCTTTGTGAGACGAGCACGAGCACAAGATATTATAAATCTCAAATTAAAACTAATCTCTAAACGGCTGATAGGAAGAGATTCTGTATCTGCAAAAACTAATATGCTTTCCAAGCATTTGATGCATAGCTGAGCACATTTTTTTATTCAGCTTCCACACTGGCAAGCAAATATTTTACTCATTGCTCACATTCCCTCATGGTACATTTCAATGCTCCAAAGGTCATTTAAGTACAAAATCTAGAATTACATCCCATCCGGTCATATTTCTTTAACTCGGTGTCCCAAAACCACATTTCCCCCCACAGCACAGTAAAGCTTATCAAATAATAACATGAATGAACCTACCTTGAAGCATCGATCTGTAAGCTGTGTCCGTTATGGCAAAGACATGTGGTGGCACATCATATCGCTTTTTCCCTTTATAAAGTTCCATAATTTTTTCTGTGTAAATCGGAAGACGCTTGTAGGGATTTACAACCACGCAGAAGAGGCCGGAATAAGTCTGGGGACAAAAAAGACATTCATATAGCGACATTGTACAGATTAGGCAAATGCAACAATCCTTGTTAGATTTACAAGCGCAAAAAAAATGTCAACTACAATTGTAAAAGGACATACATAAATAAGACCGGAGTAGTAACGATCTTTAAGGTTGTGAAGGACAGAGGCCTCGTTCAAGCACGTCAATTCCGCCATATCCTCCACTTTGTCGAACTTCGGTGGATTCATCTTCTGAATGTCATCTTTGTTCACTATCACCTTTTTCGATGTTTCCACCAACTCCACCTCCACCTCATCCCCTTTCTCTCCCTAAAATTCAAAATATCATCTCAATTAATCTCCCATTCCAAAAAACTGCAGACACACAAACCGACAAACCTCATCCAAACTTCAAAACAAACCCTATGCAAAAGTCAAATTTCCATTCCACCATCATCACCACCACTTGCTCACCTTAATGGAAGCTGGTACAAATCCATAAGTATCCTGAGGTACCCAGACAAGCCTTTTTTGTGTCCACTCTGCTTGTGAAGCCGGGTCATTAATAGGATTCCTATCAACAATTAAATACTTAAAGTCCGGGTCATTTTTGTCGAGTCTGTCGTCGCCGCCATCTTTTCCTCCTCCACCGGAACCCCCACCACCACCACCACCGCTTCCTCCTCCACTCATCTTCACTTCCTTTGTCACTCCCAGTCCATTAACCACTATTAGTCACTCCAAAATAATGACACACCACACACACTCACACACACATATGCACTGTTGGCACTTGAGAAATCCCTCGTCCTCCGAAAACAATCGTATACCTTAGCAAGAGATCAAAATCCTCAAAACAATAGTAGCTCAACTGTTGTTACCCAAGAAGACCCGGAGAATGTTTGACAATTAATTAAAATGTCAAAGTTAGTGGTGGTTTTGTGGCTGACTCTTCTTGGAGAACGTTGACCATGGACGGACACAGAGTGACTAAAACTTTTAGCTGAACGAGAGTCAGTTGGTGATGAGTGTGGGTGTGTTGGTTTTGTACTCAACACTTGACAGGGATTCTAACCAGAAGACGTGAGAGGATGCTGCCAACCTTTCCGATGTGGCAGAGTGGGTTGAACTGGCGAGGGTTAGAGGACTCGTCGTCCACCTTTTAAGAAGCTAAGCTTCTTTGATCTGTCCTATGGGTCTTGTGAGAAAGCTCTAAAGCTCCTAGTCTTCCTATGCAGCATCCAACCCACCCAGGCATATAGAGACTTCAAATAACTTAATCCTAACATGAACAAAGATCATTTTGCACATCCTTTTGGGTGACACATCAATCCTCGTGCTTCATGGTGTGTACCGATCTGTGTGATCTTTCCTTTAAGAAATATGTGCAGCTGCATGACTTACTTTACCCCAAAAGGTGCATTTATTACGTCTGCACAGACTTTGGAGAGTGAAAGCAAAGGAGATTTATAGACGGACAGGATTTATTACCCGACTCGAATGAATGGTAGACTAGACTTGTGAATATTATACGATGAAAGAGAGACGAAGAATGACGTGGGTTGTTTGGTGTTTCGTTCAGAAAGGTACACGAGAAGTAATGGAGACGGTGGTGGTGGGTGGTGGTGGTAGAGAAAGTTATAATGTTACATAGAAGAGAAAGTAAATATTAATGTGCATGTATTCCTAGCCTGGTAACAAATGGCCTAGACCTTGGATGTCAAAGTTATTGAGGTGAAAGCGATGAAGTAGATGAGACCTATTTGAAGGGGAATAATGATATTTACAATTTACAACTTCACTTCTTTAATTTAAGCTACATCATCATAAATCATTCTCATCACCTTCAACTTTCAACCTGTATTTCATCCTATCTATGCATTCTTGTAGTAGAAGTGACTTGCATCATGAACCTTAGTAGAACAAATAAGCAAAAGTCCTTAGATGTTAAAGCTTGTTAGTAGTGTTTTGTAACAGCCCAGTAATTTGTTCCAATCTGTATTCGCTTTACTGAGAAACCCACATTCAACTGTGCTTGTTGATTTGCTAAGAGTTTCTCGAGTGAAATATATATTGACGTGTACTTACGGAGTTGTTTTGCTCTCAAATTGTATGAATGTATGTCAACAAACTGCACAAACAATCTTGTCATTTGGAAGGAAGCAAATAAAGTAATCCTTGTTGGAAGGATGATGACAGATATGTAAGGTAGCTTTAAACTACCGTGTATTAATAAATGTATAAAAGGAAGGATGAATACAAGAGAGAGGTACACACACGAGCACGATACAAACATTCATCCTATTACAGAGCAATTCATTTGTGTAAACCGTATTTCATTCAAGACCTACTTTCAATTTTCTAAAGGAGAGATACTTCAGTGAGTTGTACACTCGTTACTCTTGTACTCAGCCTTGGAAATTCCGCTAGGATGAGGAGAAACTAAGTGGAAAGTAGAAGGCAACCCGTCATGCTACTCTCCTAAGAGAAAGCGAGTCTCTCGGAAATAATTAAAAATATCTAGTTCGCTGGTTGGAGCATTTCCAATCCATTACGAGAAAGGGTATGAGCGAGTTTAGAGAAAGTCACGGAAATGAATGGTTGGCAATGACGTTGAACGCAGTAGTGAAAGCAAGCAACCGAGTAATACAAGACCAAAAACTACCACCATCCACCCACCATTAATATCCCTTTATGCTCCATACAGCAACCTAATAACCTAACACTGTGTTTCGCTACTAAATGTACCTCGTTTTCACTTGTTTTCAACTCATTCTTCCACAACATAACTAAACAATACGTATAAATTAACTTATAAACTACCAATGTACAAAAAGACCTGCAGCTAGTAGAAGTAGAACAATGAAAAAATCATTACACAGTGTGTAGGAACGGTCCGAAGGGTTGCACAGGACCATATTATCGTTGAGTTGGCTGTAAAAACTCATGCTTTCCAGAATGGAAGAGTATAAAATTTTAAAGTCTATAGACTACAAGCCCTGGATATTCAGTGTATATAAGCTTACACTGCTTTCACCAAAATAACAACAGTCTCTTTGTGCGTATACAGCAAAGCTAAAATCTCTCTGTTCGACCTTTTTCACGCTCGTGGAATTCTCCAATAAACATCCGCCCACTCGCGTTCATGAAACTTAGGGCGAGGATTCGTGTTTTTACCTTTATATTAATAAAGCGTATCAATGGTGCCATCATCCTCGTTTCAGTTCGAAAACAAGTATGACACACACGTACAGAAAGAAAGACGCATCTCATAGTATCTTGTTACAAACTACTTACTCAGCAATCAGAAAGTTATGTATTATACTGTTGGGAATGGGATGGAATAATGGAAAGGCTATAGCTAGGAATAATATGAGTCCGAGAAAACTTGGGCTGCCTTTCTTCTTCAACTTCAATCAAATTCACATCCCTATTGTTCAAAACAATGCTTTCGTTTCTTCCCGTTTCTTGATAGCAATGCATAACCTAGTAAATTTTACATCATCTCAACAGCATATTATTATACGTATAGCATGTACGAATGTTTGTTGTGCCCATTTCGTGGTGATGGTGAAAGTTGAAAATTATGAGATGCAATTTGCTTCCTCAGCCTTATTCATAGCCCAAAACCGCAGTAAATAGTCTGCCCAGCCACTTTCTAGACAAACTTTCACTCTCCTAATTGTTCAATTTCATTTCTGTTTCAAGTTCAAAACAAAATGGGCTGCTAAGCTAAATTGCTTAATGCCTTGCTACTACCTGCTGGTAGTATTGTGCGATACCTTCCCTTCGAATAACTGGGTGTTGGTGAATAAGTAAAATACCATCAACTTTTCATGTTTGCAACTTATACTTATCAACTCAAACACTCGGTCACTTCAAAAAGAGCCCACATAATCTGTTGTTCATTTAATCAATCAATACTCTCTTGACACACAAGCATATAAGGATTTTCTTGGTACAATATTTAATGCAGTGTGTTATTTATGTACTCAACCTCCTACGTATAAAAACGAATACATGTTAGAGATACCATTAGAACACAAATAAGTGTTACCATTACTATTGCCATTATTGAGTGAAAGTAGATAAGTGTGCCACATATGCTACTTCTTCCTCAGTATTCTCCGCAACCACTTGTACAAAAAATAAAACTTTTTCCCCTTTTACGATGCGTTCATTTTGCCCTGATGATTGCTGCAGAAGAGTTTGACATATCCGAATAACACACAGAGACTTTAACACTTGTTCTAAAACCTCTAGCAGCATATAAGAAGTCATGGTATGTTTGTAGTTTGTCCCAATTCACTCAAGTTAGACTGCTTTAGGCTATTTCCTTGATTCCAATCCTTTCTAGAACGAAAGCATTTCCTCACACCAAGTCTCAAACTCCAATTACATTTCAAGCTATTTTAATATTTTCCTCCGAGCTAGGAAACGCCATCACCCAGTTTTGATTTGATTTTGGACTCCATTTTTACTAGGCACCTAGAAATGATTATTTCTCTCCCATCCCACCGATGAAACTACATGAACCAAACCACACATCTTTCTAAACCGACTTTCTTCCAAGAATGAAGTGAATAAACGTGTCCTCCAGTCTGTCCCTTGTCGTGTCAAGCAATCGATTCTTTTTTCACATGCCTAAATGCCTATACCTCCCCTTTCCTTGTCCTGTCAAACCGCTGACATTGCAGAGCGACGGGAGAAAGGTACGGCAAGGTTATCAGAATTCAGTGTGGATGATTGCTACTGTTATATAAAAAATAAAATGAAAAACGGAACGAATAGAGATTACACAATCATCACTTTCCCATCTCTCAGTGGTAACCTACATCCTTCACCTTTCTTCTGTGATGGATTTCCTTTGGTAACCCTTGTGCACCCGTACTATCCTTCGTATCCTATTTTTGCTATAAACCGTAAGAAATTTCCCTTTTGCACAAAAGGCCATAGTATTAAATTGTTATGTTAGTACCACTACTACCGACTGCAGGTATAAATGTTGCAAGCAAATAACGATAAAATCCCTTTATCTAATTCATCCACGGTTGCTTGCTCGCATGAATCCGTCACTGTGAGGAAACTTACTTGCGCCTTCCTTCCGAAAGAGATTTATTACTCAAGACCAGCCAGTTATAAAAAGGATCCCTTTATTCTTACATAAATGACGATAACAGACCAAATAACGCTAAAATTATGGTTCACTGCGAAACTATATATAGTACCTATACATACATATATATTTCCTTCAATGCAATTCATCACGGACAACTCTATACACACAATAACGCTTATCATTTCATGTACACTCTAATATCCATCTGGACAAGACCAGAGGCAGGGAAGGATGGAAAAACACAAGAACCTTATATCAAAGTGAAAGTTCTATTCTTATCAAAGCAGGATACACGAGCTGAAAGGTATCAAAAGAGAGAAAGTAGGCGGAAACTCGAGATGCCCTTGAAAAAAGGGCGCTCCTCTAATGCATACACACACGACTCTCTTGTGGGCAAAGATATATGTTGATGACGGAAAAGCACTTCGAAACGGTTCGAGTCCCGACTCTTTCAGCTCGGGTTCTACTGGAAAGCAAAAAGTGAGTAAATGAAGCCATTCTAAGGGCAGAAATAGTGTTATATACTCATGCAAGGAAAGCCAAGGGAGTTACACAGGAAGGGAAAGTTACTATTGGGGAAACACTACCCATAGGAGAGAGATAACAACACAGGATGGAAATAGGAACGACGTAAGTGGGACAAGAAAGCCGGGAGAGAGGTGGAAGGGATCGATTCTCCAGAATTTCCATCTCATCCTTGACCCAAATAAAGGAACAGAGAGAAAGAGATCTTTCACATCCTGCGCACAAGGGTACAATAGGTACCAATTTATCTGACGGGGGTGGTGGTGGTGGTGATACTGAATACAGTGAAAGCGATGGGACTGCCCTACTTTTCGTCCTACTTTCTCCTTCACTCTACCACACTAGCAACTAGTACATACTACTATACACACCTTCAGGTCTTCACATAAGGGATGAGAGGGTGAGATAAAGATAGAAAACTTCTCCTACATGAAGAAATGAGGTTTATAATGTTATCTCGCAGCTCAGTATTTGGTTTCTGGGCTTTCCAAGCCATACGAGAAGAAAAAGGCTGGAGAAGACGAGTAGGCGAATGAGAAAAACTAGATAGGCGATGAAGACTCGACATAACAGATATCTATACGCTTTTTAATAGAGAGACCTGGATGAATGGCCCTATTTGGTGGATCGACTTGTTTTCTTCTTTCACCAGACGTGAGGAAAGTTAGGCTCCGAATCTTCTGCGTAGGTTGGTTGGTCCAATGAATTTTGCTCCGAGATCAGCAAGTAGACCATCACATACACACAATTCTCATATTCTCATTGAACAACTCGTGTCTTTCTACAGTTTCTACTCTCTCTCTCTCGCTCTGCTATATAATATGTTTAAAGTTGGATTGGGTCGAATAGATTTTGCACCAGTTGTTGTGTGTGCCACCAGCGTATGAAGTGCTTGAAGATATCTACTAGCTTCTCTTTTCTCCTTTCTACTTTAGCTCATACGAAAGTACACAATTCCAGTTGTTTGCGTAGGTGAAACTCAACTGACGTCATCTTACTAAAATCCTTAACCGATTTGGACTCTTTCTTCTTCACATCAAGCCATCATTGCGTACAACATTATAACTATTCCACAGATGTGCCTGTACATTCTTTTTACCATTATTATTGAACGAATAAAATGTCCCTCAACTCAAAAACTCGATGCATTATACAATGACACACACAATTATTAATTCAGCCCTGTCAGTGTTTACTTTATACTTTATACACAACATCTTTCACGATTTATGGTTTGGTCCAACCATCTCTGCTGAATCCATGTTTTCATAATAGACTAATGTTATTGTGTCGGACGAGAACATCCCTTTGCTAAAAGTTTTTTATTGTGGGCTTGATTCTTTTAACTTTTGAGTAATTTTGGGCATTCACTTCTCTACGAATTATTTAATGAGATAACGCCTGGTCACGAAAAATGCTTAAAATTAATCAATAATCGTCGCTTTGAACCATTTCCCCCAAAAGGGAAGGTGTCGGTACATTTTGTGCAGCATGATTGTTTTAATACTTGAGGAGACTGTTCAGACTTTCCGTATACTTTATTGAAAACTCGTATTTGTTATTCCCTTTAAAAAGTTTTGCAATTGCCATATCTCCAGCAGACGGTTCAAGTTCATTCTGGAGTCTCTGGATGCTGGACGGAATGAATGTAAGAATTACGAAAGCAAACATCACTTAGCAATTCTGTTTCTCTACATTCACATGTACTGCAAACTGTCACACTGGATCACGTCTCTAGTCCCCAGTCAATCCGTATCAGAGCCGTTCCTGAATTAAAAGTTCTGGGGGTCGGGGTCACCAGAGATTTGCATAAATGACTGCATGTGCTCTTCTCACAATCTACCAGATGATTATTTCGTGCATGGTCATCCTAATTATTTTGTAATTGATTCTGCAGTTTCTGAATAACGCCTAAAACACTAACCTTTCTTGAACAATCCATCAATCTATCTCAAACTCTGCTATTCTTCCCTTGTATTTGACACTGCACACTCCTTGCAATTGCTGGATATACAATAAATGTATACACCCTGTTCTTGATTGATATCACACATCACCCAATCTACACGAAGTATCGACCTCATTCAAGGTCAGTATTCACTATATTCAGCTGCTTACAGCTGGTTTTTTAGAAATGTATTCATGCTCAAATATTACCGTATTGCCAATCAAACATACTTTTGCTAAAAGATGAAAGGCGTTTCATAACACAAAACTTCAACATCATCAGCATACCATATAAATACATAACTTTCTGTTTTCAATTCAGCCTGCGTTCTGTGGCACCGAAAATTAATTATTTGCCCGAACTGCACGCGCGTCATGTATTTTTGTGTAATGAAATGGACACACACTACTGATGAAGCTGAAATCTGTTCTTCTCTCGTTAGAGTTCGATCAATCAGATCTAATTCGCTATATAATAGTATCACATGGTTAGGCCATGAGATTATAATAGACAATTTGGATTTATAAAATGGCATGTCACACTGAAAGATGTTTTCATGAATTATGCACGAAATACTCACTATATTGGACATCTTGCACATGCAAAATCATGTGCACGTGTTAATAAACCTTGGTTTCACGTTGCACTTAAGTACTTACCACGTTACCACCTTTCATAT